>CM048822.1:46458617-46756192 GCA_026586065.1 Dioscorea zingiberensis | reverse complement strand
TCTAAACAAACCAGATGCTATCCACTGCCCTGATATTTCAATTGAAATAGACTTCACCGGGCCAGTGTGGCCTCTATATTCAAGATAGCATGTTGTAGGATAAGGTTTCAAGTCTTTCCGATTGGGTAGCTTGGGCTTTAGAGTCTCAGGATCAATATTAAGCTGGAGAAAATCAAGGAACATTATTCGTCTGAGAGGATACTTTTTAAAGATTTCAACTTAAGACAAGATCAACAAAGTAAATATGGGAACAAATTGCCAACATGGTTTGAAGCATGTTTGGTAAGATGGTCAATGCCATGGTGTACAAATTTATTTAAATAAACTTCTACTTACGCGTTTCTTTCGTGTTCTAGGGCACAAATAGAGGTCCAGACAGCGATCAAAACCTTCTTTGAGAGCATTCTCATATGCAGGTACACTTCTAAGAGACTCAAATCTGCTCAGAATAAACATAACTTAGATCTGAATGCTACGTTCAATTTCATTGAAGAGATCAAGCTGCCAGAAACACCGAGGAAGTAACAAAGACCTTCTAGGAATAAATTTAGGACGGTCTTCTTCATACATCAGCTGGTAGGAATTGATTTCCTCTTGACTTGGAATATATTCGACAGATGGATTATATGATTCTTCATGTCCTGGGAGTTAAAGACGGCAGGTTTTTCAAATGTAAATGCAAGCTGGCCGCAATTAAGTAGAAGTCTAAAGCAATGGTACAACATTAAAGAAAAAAAAAATTAAAGAACAAAAGGGAACGCAAAATTCAATACTAGGTTAGTTGGATATTAAACAGACTCTAGTCACTACAAATGAAGTACCTGGTAATTATGGTTTTGGTGCAGGAATATAGCTTAGCCCATGTCTTTTGTTTTCTGCTAAGTTAGAATCATCATCCCATAATAAACGGAAGGGTGGCACATCCTCTAGTTTGTCAAACTTAATCCAGCCCTTGCGAATTGCTCTAACATATTGAAGAACCTATACCAAAATCATGGATCAAATATCATAATTAGAACAAACACCTCTTCAAGCGCCATCATCGGAGAGGGGAATTTAGAGTTAATACGCAAAGAGAATTCTTCCACAATTTTAGATTGGCTATAACACTAAGCCAGGCAACTAAAAATGGATCAAGCACAACATGTTGTGTTATGAAAAAAAGATTTTATATTGCAATCACGCCAAAGTAAAGCGGTCATCTATCCTGTTTCACAGTGAAATGAATACGTCTGTTTGCTGTTAGCACATCCTGAAAGACTTAACAGCTTTAAGTAGTTTAGACTGTAGGATTGACACTGTTTAAGAGGTCATGCAGGCGAAATTTACTTCCAACAAGGATAAAGTATCAATAAAGTAGAACCTCACAACTAAATTTGTGAAAAATGTTTTCTTAAAGTTAAAACCCTCAGTTAAATATTATGACCATATATCTTAATTGATTAAGGAAAAAAGGGTATAACACTCTACATAAAATAAACCAATTCCACAAATACCCTAGTTGAACTGCAAAAGATACAATGTCAAAAGGTGAGCTTCGCTAAGATACCATAAACAGACAATCATCTCTTACAACAAAATCACACCAGAAGAAGTTGGAGTACCTTCTTATGTTCCCACTTTGAAGGAATGACCCACTCTTAGGCTCAAGCGATTTGAGAGAGGGAAAATCTAATAATTCCCATACAAACCAATCAACATAGTCCTGAAATAACAGCGATTTAGATATAACAAACTTTGGGAGGCCAGCAATGAAGAGGATGAAATATACAAACCGCATATGGATCGACTTCCGCATTTAGGTGTCTTTTCCTTTCAATATTCCTACTTAATAATCTCGATTTCCTCCCTTTGTCAACTCTACTTCTTCATCATTATACTTATCATATATTTTTCTCCTAAGTTTACAAATAAAAAATAGAAAGTATAGCAAAAATCTAAAGAAAATATCCTTGTAAAAAAAGTTATTTAATAAATGACATTTACCACAGAACGGAAAAAGTTTGATCAAAATGACATCAATCATTTACGGGCTAATAACGATGAGATGAAATGCAGCGAAATTATGTCCAGTTTCTTTTCAGTACTTTAATCACCTAATGGAGAAGAAAATAATATGAATTTTATAGGTAATATGATCGAACTCATGCATTACTAAAATATGAAGAGACAAAAAATAAAGGACTGAAGGAATAAACAAAAAATTGTACTATATGGAACCTAACTCTTCAGATAAGTAATAAAATAAAGTGAAAAATAAAATAAACTTTTCAGAAGACAAAGCAAACAGTTAAGCCCTAATAATTTGAAATGCATAAGTAATAAAGCTGTAGGAAGGCAAATGACACAATAAGGTTCCAAATTCCTCTTCCAAATATATGTCCTAGAACTAAACAGCCGAAAATGTTGTTCCCTTCATAGAGTTAGTTGGAGTGTAATTTTATAAGTGTTGAAAAATACAGCTTTATTTGAGTATCATATATTAATAGAACACTGAAATCTGACAGGATGAAAAATATATATTGCCAAATATCACACAAAGCATGGATATTCAAAAATTAATCATAAAGTGATTAAAGTATCCTGTTAATGAACGAGGATGAAAGTCTAAATTTAAAAAACTTACAAACAAATACAATCTTAAAAAATCAAACTCACACAAAACATTCACTCCTAAAAAAATCTATTCTGGATCCGCAGTAAATGAAATAAAAGCAATATAGCAATAAGGGGAAAGAATCTTGACTCACCAGCTCCTTTGAATCATCAACCCCAGCTAGGAAGGAATCAATCCTAATTCTTCCTAGTTTGCTTCTTGATCTTCCCTCCCTGATATATCATAACCAATATGCTCCTCTATATCCTTATACCACTCTAAGGGAACATCTCCAACAGTATTCCTTGGAGCTACCTAAAACCCATAAATTCTCAAGCTTTTATTAATAGTTCAATAAATGAATAAAAAGACGGGCTAGATCTCACAAAATCATTCAAGAAAAATCACAAAAATCTAAAAACTAAAACTAAACCGCAAACTCCACATTGCCAATTCAAAAGATAATCCCCTACCTCATCCTCTGAAGAATCACTCACCTCGGCAGCACCATGGTCCCCTCACATCCCTCTTTCCCAGACTCCATCCCTTGCTGAAAAACCAACTTAAAAAAATACCATGAAACTTTATTTAGAAGAAGCTACAAATAATCGATGAATAAATACCTCATTGCAGGACCCATCCAACGCATCATTCTGATCAAGATTTTCATCCTGATTGCTGGATTCTCGCAAGGAAACCATTTTCAGCTGGTTGTTCTATCTAGGGTTTCTCGCCAGTTCGTTTCTAATCGCGGAACCAGGAGATCAAGATACACATTGAAAAAATCAAGAGAGATGACAGCACTCCAGTGGAGAATAGAATAGAATAGGATTACCGCATTTTTTCAGAAGTAGTTCATGATTTCACCATCGAAGATGAAAACTTGGGACTTAATTACGGCTAGAGCTTTGGAGGGAGAAGTGCTGGTAGGGGTTAAGAGGAGTGGAGGTCGAGAATTAGGGCTTGGGGTTTGGAGTGACGAAATGGATAGCACGCGTGCGTTTAGAATAGGCTATTAACGGGTCAGAGTTGTACTTATCGGGTCGGATCTCTCAGGATATCTATCAGATATAAAAGACTAGAGAAAAAAATTATATTTTTAATTATGTTAAAAATACTTTTCTTTGAGTTCCTCACTTCCCTATCAATTTTTTGAAAATGAATAAAACTCTTTGAGCTATTTTATCTTCAAAGATCTAATCAAAACCCAGTCTCTATCTATTCAGATTACTCAATACTCTTAAACTTTTATGCAATCCATTTCTATAAAAAGGTGAACCCAACTCTACATTAATTGGAATTTCTATAAAAAAAATCTATAAATTAAAAATACATAAAAATCGTTAGCTATTTTTTCCCAACAACTCAACATCATCAACTGAACATTTTGAACTCTCTCCCATTCATTAAAATACAAAAACCACATACCCAATCGATATCAAATGCAATCCAGAGCTAAAGCAAAACTGAAAAGACCTCGGATTAGTAAATTATCAAATCTACTCCAATTTATTTCACTTGTTTTTCCTAAATATTTAGCAATTAATCCATCACCATTTTTTGACCAATAAAAAATCCAACACAAATCCAAGCCACTGGAACATCCAAATATCAATAAATTCAACAAAAAAGCCACTTACGAACCCGGGATCAAATCTGCACCCAAAACGAATTCCACAAAACAAAAGAAAGTAAAGAACACAATCAACCGAGACTCAATACCTTCTGGAGCTGATCGGTTCGTGATGGCATCCCCCTGCCTGACCACATATCCCCACCCGATGACGAGCACGACGGCGGCGACCCTCGCGGCAATATCAGGGTAAACCTGGCATCTCCTCTACCTCCCGTCTCTTCAACACCACACTCAAGACAACCTCTTCAGCTCCTCAGCCTTCCAACTTCCGGATCCGATCTCAGATACGATCGAGCGGCGCGATCGATACCGACGGCGGCCGCGAGACCCGGGACCGTCGTATCGAGATCGAAGAGAGATCTGATCGCGATCCACGGCGATCGGTGAGGGTTTTAGCGAACGATGGCACGGCGGCGGGATGAGATTTGAGGGGAGAGAGAGAGAGAGAGAGAGGAGAGCGATATCGACGGGTTAAGCACTACATAAATCCCTCAGCCGGGCCCATCCCACTTTCGTCCCCTCAACTTAATTTTATAACAAAATCGCCCCTCAACTTTTAAAACGTAAATAAAACAAATGTGCCTCCCCTGTACTGATCACGTTTGCTTTCAAAGCCGACGGTGGTGGTCACCTATGCCACCAAGGCTACTAATGGCTTACTACAGTAAAATTCTTACCTAAATTTCTATGTAATTCGGCTTTACTCAACTTTTACTTTTACACCTGATAGAACTCCTTAACTTCGTGTATTGTTTCTACGAAAGGCCCTCTATCTTCTTATATAAGTTTTAAAAAGATGCAAGCTTAATACATTCCACTAAAAATAAATGAAGTAGCTTAACACATTTACCTAATTTTAAACACATACAAATCCTTCTTATCACATTCTAAAATATTTACAACAACCTCAAAATTCACATTACACCAATTCAAATTCACATTGCACCAATTCACATTAATCCAAATTAATCCAAATTCACATCTCACATAAATCGGGCAAAACCGAAATTGAAAGTATTACAAGTCAATGAAAATGCATATAACTTAATCCTTTTTGCACATTACAACGAATTTCACATTATAAGTCAATGAAAATTCATATAACTTAATCCTTCTCATTGTGGGTATACAAAATGTAAATTTTGTATCGTAACTGCTCAAACAAATTCTTGCTTGCCCTACACAAAATGACTTCACTACTTCATACAAATTCTTCTAAATTTTCTTTGAACTCCAACATAAACCTCGCAAACAAAGTCAAACTGCTTGGCCCCGCAGTAACAAAAAATATAAATAGACTATGCTTCAGAACTCTGTTAAATGCCCTGGTTGCACTGCTTATTCTCCTTGCCCTGGTTGCCCTGTTTGTTCTCCTTGCCCTGCTTGCCCCGCTTGCCCGCTTGTTCTCCTTTTGCCTGTAATGCCTCACAAGTTGCCACAGGTCCCGGCTGAGCCCTGAAAAATTAAAACACCAAAGGTAGTTGTCAGAACAAGATTTTTTTCCACATAAAACCATAACAACAGAAGACTTACATCATTCACGGGGGCAGTTGATGATTCTCCAACTCTTGCCCTCTTATTTTGACATCCCCTTTTATTGTGGCCTATCTGCTCATACGTGAGAACATGTCATCTTGACCCTTCCATGTTTGGTGACCCTGCCCTTTGCTGCAGCTGCAGCAATCTCAAGTTTTTCACTCTCCTTCCTCCTAGCAAATGTTTTCCTTCCTTTTTTCTTCTCCAATGGCTCTGGGGGAATGATAAGGACTGGTTCTTGTGGATGAGGCCACTTGTCCATCCCATCTATTGGCTGGATAATATGCCCATACACCTTGGCATATGTCCTTACATAATAACATTCATCAACATAATTTTCTGGGACCTCATTGTTCCCTTATATGCATGCAATGGCATGCATACATGGGATCCCAAAGGAGGTCCCATCTTCAGATCGTGTGTCCTCTCAATCATATCAACAACACATTGTGTTCCACATCCCTAACTTGCACCTTGGGGCCTCCCCGAGAACACAGTTCCCATAATATTGCAAAATTCTTTTGATTTATCCAAATTTCTTCTCAATTTTAGGCACAAATGCCTCTCCTTCCTCTCAGATTTCTTCTTTCTTCTTCCACAACCTTGTCATGAGCTTCGTTCTTATAATTTCCAACATAGTGATAATAGGCTTCGTTCTAGCATCAAGAACATATTTGTTAAAACACAAAGGTTGTTCAGCAACATGTCGCACTTAGCATGTGTCCTGAATGCAGATCTACACCAATTCTCACATAGCCTTTCCCTAATCCACTTTTCTCATCCAAGTAAAATTGCATTTTCTCAGAATAATTGCTCTAGCAATATTCCATAACAGATCCCTCAGTCCCTTCCCTTTGAACTTCTCCCTGAAATTTTGATATAAGTGTCTTACACACATCCTCTGTTCTGAGTTGGGGAATAAATCCCTTATAGTGTTCAACAGCCCACCGCAAGAAAAACACATAGCGCATGTTCAAGTAGTTATAGATATCCAAATCCGTGGAGTTGTCAAAAGATTTAAAGGTTTGCATTTACCTTTTGCCTATCACTCATGAAGGTCCACCGTGAGTTGTCATAAATATCCAAATCAGAAAGTTAAGCATAAACCATCTCCAATTATCGCTGTTCTCTTTGTCCACAAATGCCAAGTAATGGGGAATATACACGATCATTGGGATCAATTCTACAGCAGACAAGAAAGACACCTCCATATGCTCCTTTAAGCGAAGCACCATCCAAGCATATTAATGGCCTACAACCACATAAAAAAGCATCCTTCAATGGTTTCAAGCATATATAAATTCCCATCCATCTTCCCCCTTCCCATTTAAAATTGATGGTGCTGCCTATGTTTGTCCTCAACAATTTCTCGCCTCAGATCCGTACAAATTCATGTACCGAAATGCATCACCATAAATAGTTTTCAAAGCCAAATCTTTGGCTCTCCATGCTTTCATCTTCGATTGTGTAACCTAAATCCTCCTTTACAGAGTGTATGAGTCCCTCAATGGTCCATATTGGACAACTTCTAAACTTCTCCAAATATAAAGTGACCAACCTCTTATAAGTCAAGTGATAGTTCTTATGCACCATGCCACAAGTATGTACCAAATTACATGCTTAATCATCCATGTGGGATTGTTTTTCTCCTTCATAAATTGTGGAGAGGCATGAATCCTGAATCCACATTTGGAGAAGCATTCAACAATAACTCTCCTATTGTCATTCTTCTTCACAAACTTTATTTCAAATCTATGTTTTATACTATGAGTCTTAACAACATTCTCAAGTCCTCTCTATTTCTAAATAACATCCCAACCTTCAACAAAGGATCGGGCTATATCCCTTTCATCATTAAACTCTAGATGCCTCAACTTTCTAGGTCTTTCAGCATCACTTCCTAAATCACTCCAACTGTCTAACTCATTAGAAGGAAGATAATCTGAATCATCACCACCGATTCTACGCATCGCAGTCCTCCAAGCATCAGCAGTCCTAGAAGCATCGGGTTGAGAAGGTCCTCCAAGATCGCTAGTCCTTTCAAAGAATGCCTCTGCCTTGTTCAATATTCCTCCAAGATCTTCATCCATATCAACTAATTCATTATCGAGTCATGAAAATCGTGGAATTCAAAATCACGTGCATTTACACCATGGGATTGTGCACCCACATTTTCTCCCCGCCATCCACATTTCCACCGCCCCTCGCCATCCAAATTTTCCCCTACCCCCGCTTCATCTAAATTTGGCCCTCGCTCCCCGCCATCCAAATTTGCCCTCGCCACCCGGCCCCTTGCTGCATAATTGTTCCGCTTCACCTATATATTCCCCGCCGTATACATAAGTTCCCCGCCGAAGACATTCTCCTCGATTAGTAATGTCAACAATATCAATAATAATAGCAAAATTTATAACAAAGAATATCATCATTGTCCCTACGGGTATGCCGTCGCCAAACAATACATTGATCATCCACATTAGCCAATTTGCCTCCCGATCCCCCTCGCCTCCCGCCTCCTCGCCTCCCGCACAAATTATTTCATCGCCTATATTTCCCCGCCTCGCATAATATATTCACCTCTTTCTATCGATACCTTTGATTTACTCTTTCTCTTAGGCTCAAAGCTCATCGCACTCCAAAATTCCATTTTCTTTTTCAATTTCTTCTATCACAACAGAAGACTTTGGCAGTTTTGAGTTTGAGAATGGGTATTCTTTTTCAAGAACAGGAATTGTCAAATGCTGGGCATATACATCTATCTCACCATGGTAGGACCCAGAAACACACATATCCAACATACTGTCATCATTGTCTAATCTCTTAAGTCCACTATAAAATTCTTCAGCACCAACCTTCCACTTATACTGAATAAGTCCCTCAACTTCAAATTCTTGCAATTTCATATCTAGAACTATCAATGACATGGTATCATAATGAACCTCCATGACCTCTACTTCTCCATTAAAATAACCCCACTCCCCCATATCACCATTATAGTGCAAATTCAGTTTAAATGGATGCTTGGGCTCCTCATACTCTGTGATGGTAGAATTTGAAAATTAGGGAAGTATTACAGAATTAACCCTAAACGATGAGCAAAATCCAAATCTTTAGCCGTAAACAGAAATTAATTAATTAAACCTACGTAATAACTCCCTAAACATCAACCAGTAACGAAATTCGTTGGTAGATTTCACCTCAAGTCCCTTGACCTTGGGAAAAAACAGAAATTGAGGGACCATAGGGCTGAGGGACCTGAGGGTAGGGACCAAAATAACGGACCTTTTGGCGTTTTCCCTTTCTTTGCTGATGAACATTCCCTCTTCTTCTTCACCATCGTCGTCGGAAAACCCTATACCAGTGGAGAAGCTACGAGGCAAATACAAATAAGCAATCGCCGAGTAAGGCGAGGCGCCGCAGAAGTCGAGGCTGCAGCTGAACCGAACGACGCCGGGCGTAAGCGCGACAAGAGAAGACGATTACCACGCAAATCACAAGTCCGCGAGGCTACAAGAGCCGTTTTGAGAACGAAAAGACGCTTCTCGAGGGGAAAAGCCACTGATGACTCACAGAGTGACTTGGGTGACTTCAAAGAAGCACGCATCGGGCATGGTGACCGCCACGCCGATATTTATAACCCAAGAACCGGCTCGGGACTATTTTGTTACGCTTTTGAAAGTTGAGGGACGCATTTTGTTACAAAATTAAGCCGAGGGACGAAAGTGGGATGGGCCCAAAGTTGAGGGACCATTTGTGTAATTAACCCGATATCGAGTAGGGGGCAAATGCAATGGTTAAAAAGAGGCAAGTTAAGAAATTAAATTGATGAGGGTTAACCACCTGTAAAAGGGGTCAGTTAATGGGTCTAGTTGACCAGGTGATTCGGTTCAAACGAACTGGAGGTTCCTTGTTGGTTAGGTCTAATCAAATTGGAAATTGACTAAATGAAAATAAGATGATTTGATCAAGTGGTTAGGTTGGGCCAACTAGTTAACCATCTTGCATTGGGCTCGGGCCTGTTCTTTAGTCAAATTGATCTAATCAAATCAAGTAAAAAGGGGGGTGCTTAATTCAGTAAGCTGATTGGGTCGAATTGATTTAGGTTAGATTAAGTTTGATTGGGCTGAATCAACTAACTTTGAGTTGGGCCTGTTTTAAAACCAATCTGGTTGATCAGGAGCGACAACAGTGGAAAGGATGTGGAGGTTTAGTGAGACAAGGCGCAGGCGTGGCCATTCTGAACCGAAACCGTGGAACCGAACCGAAACCGAACCGAAAACTGCATCTGAAATCGAAAACTGTGAATCGTCTTCTCGAACCGGGAACCTGAACCTTCATACAAGGTTCGGTTCAGGTTCCAAAATTTCAAAACCTTTAAAGTTCAAAATTTCAAATATTGTATTTGTACCATTATTCAAAGTTCAAAATTTGAATCTTGTGACTTGAAGCGTTTCAACAGATATCCAGAGTATAGTCGAGACAGTCGAAATCTCAAATCGGCCACAAATGACGTGACTTAAGTTGAAATAATATTTTTATTTTTTTATTTTTTAAAACCCTGAACAATTGTGAGTCCGTGATTGTTGTATATGTGGTAATGTGTGTCACGTGTTTCATACATTATGTGACACATAATGGTCATAATGGTCATACATTATGTGACCATTGATTTTTCATTTGAATTTTTTTTAATTTTTAAAAACTCACATTTTTGTATTATAAATTGCTCCCTTTAAGTCTTCAATCTCCAATTCCCTCATTCTCTCAATGTCTAATTCTCACAACAACGGCAGCTTCCTCTGATGATGAAAGTTGAAACAAGCAATTAGCCAATTAGAAAATGTGGGGAAATGTGTATAATAAAAATAAAAGAACTACGTGGGCTTTGATTCTTCTATACACCGAGAGGATAATGAAGTAACTTAATATAAATAAGTTAAAGCCCTTTATTTTTTTTCTCATATCTTACTTGTATTTTTTTACAAATTATTATATTGAATTTATACTTTTATTTTTTATATAAAATATTGTATTGAATTAATTCTTGCATTTTGTAAAAAAAAAATATATAATTTTTTTTTTCACTTATAACATGATTCATGTTAACTTTTAATTTAAAATATTAGATTATTTGATTTAACAAAAACTAAAATTAAAAAAAAAACCCCAACCGTATGAACCGCCAAACCGAACTGCCAACTTTCAAAACCGTCCGAATCCCGAATCCGTAACCTAATCGCCAAGAACCTTGTTCAAAGCGGTTGGGTTCCGCTTTAAGATTTCATTGAACCGAATCTAGGCGTTCTCGAACCTTGGCCACGCCCTAGCGCAGGAAGAGGTGGATTTCACCGCTGATGCAATGATAATGGGCGACGTGGACGGTCAAGATGTTGATGAGGAAAAATAAAGGAAAAATTTGATTGTTATCCCTATTAGGTCCAGGGATGAGCTAAGAGGGAGCGAGAAGCAACAGAGGATTACTGGGTTGCCCTAGTTCCCTTGGAGAGGTCCTCACACTGTGTACTCAGTTTAAGACCATTACTATTACAAGCTTCCTGGAAGGGACGACTGAAGAGGGTCAGAGGAAGGGCGAGACAATGGAAATAGAGGAACCTCTTGATCCTGGTGAAGGAATGGAGCTTGAAGAGAATCAATGTCTGAGAACAGAGATTATTGGTAAGAGAGCAGCGATTGCAGGCCATCATACCCTGAAGAAAGGGCGTATTGATCAGAGAGAGCCACAACAAAATCAAATTGTTTGATTATGATAGTTCTCCAATGGAATTGTAGAGGAGCCTCGGGCAGGGATACGATGGATAGACTTCTTTGGAAAGAGAGGAAGAGAGAAATAAACCGAGATTTAGAGAGAAAAAATGAGAATAAATAGAGACTCGGAAAGAGAGAGAACAAGGGATAGAGAGAAGATATGAAAAACAAGAGAGAACATGGGGTAGAGAGAGAAGAGAACATGGGGTAACAGGGGCAAGAGAGAGAGTTATAGAGAGACAAAGGCTCTGAGAGAGAAGCAAAAATTAAATCGGATTAGAGAGAGAAAAAAGAAGAAAATCTGATTTAGAGAGAGAGAACATGGGATAGAGATGGGATAGAGAGAAAAGAGAGAAAAGAGAGAAAAACAAGGTCTTTTTCTATAAAAAGTAACTCTATTTGTGTAAGAATGGACTGAAAAATAAGTCTTTGAAAAAGGAGGGACTATATAGGGATACCAAAAGTTATGGGGACTATATATGGATTTCAAAAATTTACACTGACTATATGCTACTTAACTCTATTAGTAAACTACTAACGAATCTCGGATGTAAATAGATATATATTAAAGCAAAATGACCCTCACAATATTCGTGTTGTTTTATTCAATTTTTCAATTTTTTATATTCACATATTTAATAATTTAAATATTATAAAAATTAGATTTTTTTAATCAATTTTTTAATTTTACTTTTTTAACCAATTTTCCAAATGATTAATGATTTAAAATATAATTTTTTTCTCAATTAAAAACTTAGTTCTTTAAAATTTAAATTATTAACAAATTTAAATTCCAAAAAAATAATTTAGAATGAAATAGCAAATGCCTTCACATTGTTCGAGTTGGTTAAAAATATTAGATATATATACCCGAACAACCAGTGTCCCTTCCGTGAAGCGCGGTGTGAATCTCCTCCCAGGAGGGCCCCATCAGTATTTTCGAACCTAAAGGCTCCGATATAATCCGAGCCTAATGATAGCTGGTGACAGCCTGTCAGCAACCTCCATCTCCACCTTTTCTTCTCTCTCCGTTCTCATTCTCTCATGTTCTCCTCTATTTCTGTTCGCATTTTTAGGGTTTTGGGAATCGCGATTTGAGCGGTGTTGTTACTGAAGGGCTCTTGGGACAGGGGACTCGTCGACCCCTCCTCGGTTCTATTCTGGGGTCAGCTTCGACGGATTGGGCCTTGGCTTTCGTCCCCCAACCGGGGTTTGAGTTCTCTGGGGGAATGCTGGCTGCCGATGTGACCTTTCTTGAGGTTAGATTGATCTTTCTGGTTTGCATTTTTTGTTTCTTATCATTTGATTTGTAGATGATGCTTGGAGTGAGAGAAATTTGGAGTTGGATTATTGAGAAAAAATTCTTTTTTTTTCATTCTAGCTGGAAGTTTAAGTCTCTTTATTACGGTGAAGCATTTAATTTATTTTGTTTATGTTGGTGCTTTTGAGTATCTGATGTAGAACTTATTAGATTCTCACATTAGTTAAACTTCTGGCTGTAGATTTGTTATTGAAGCTATAGAATGATGCTTAGACCGCTGGTGTTTATTTCATAGTTTTTGTATTCAAATGGGCATTCGTGGATGGATCGCTTATCCGTGGGTTTAGAACTTCTAATTGTAATTGTATTGGTATGCAAGATTGGAAGAAGTTTAGAAGTTGATCTTTTGTAGAAAGTTGTAAACCTTTAGGTGCTATTTCAATTTTAGCCGCTTGATCTTGATATTCGAGGCCTATTTTTTATTATAAATTTTGTTGTCTATGATACTGGGCTTCGGATGGAATGTGGGTTGTTCTCATGGCGCGATAATTTGTCTTCTCGTGAGGTCGGGCTTCGAAGGAAATGTGGTTGTCGTCATGCGATAATTATGTTGGTCATTCTAGAAATGCTTGATATGCTTTACTTCGAATGACCCAATATTGGTTAATCTGTTACCTTTCAGTTGAGGTGGCGCCTTTCAATTTTTTTCCAATTTGTCACCGAAAGCTCGTGGATGGTGAAGTTGATATCTCCTTTGAAGTCATTGTGTTTATCCTCTTAATCATAGGAGAAAAACATGATGTTTTTTTCGCTTATTGTTGTATGTTGTTTTGTTCTCTATCTTTTTATTTTTAATCTTTGTAGCAAGGCAAATGGATGATTTCTTACATTATGCAATATAGGAGTCTTGATCAAGTAATTATATCTACAATTCAATCTGTAGCTCAATTGATAAAATTACAACCTGCCTTGGAATAAAATTCATACAAAGCTTGCTTTGGGGCGGTGTTTCTACATTCTTGAGGAGATAGTTGTTGTTCCGGTGGTTCCTTTGGGCCATCATGTTATCGATGATAGCTAATAGCATGCATCGAATTTGTTCTTCGGGTGATGCCTTTGATCGCACTCTCACGCCAAGCATCTGGCCCCGTAACATTTGCTCTTGTGCCAATTATTGCTTTTGGGTCTCATTCAGATTTATCGCTCAATCTACTTCCAATTATGGATAATGTAAGAAGAGATTTTCTCCAGCCTAAGCTACTTTAATGGGCCCCTGGTTCACTCGCATTGCACTAATCCTAGTTGCAACTGGTGGGGTTGTGGGGAAATCATGCAGACTAACTTTGCCGAAAAGGGGATGGAATTCTCTTCCATAGTATAAGATTACAAAAGGAAATTTGCAAGCTTTACATCATCTCAAATCTAGGGTTTGTCGAGCCATGCATGTTCCTCATGCTTATGCTCGCTACATGCCTCATTGCAGCGGGAATCGCACTCTGAGCTCCTCGGTGGGAATGTAAAGTAAAGATGTACCGCTTATGTGCTTCTAGCTTCTTCCAGCCTTCATCATGCAACTTATCATCATTCTATTTGGCCCCAAGTTTGTAGACCAGAAGAGTGACCTGAAAACATTCGTGGCAAAGTTTGTCATAAGCAGCTCCATGATCCAACAAGTCAGTGTATGCACCTATCCATTGGGAAGCACCATGATCCTTGGGCTTTTTTATACCATTCTTGTGTTCTACATCAGTTGTGTTGGAGCCAAGGTGGTATCACTGGTGATTAACAAAGGGCTGAGGCGAAGGGTATACTTGCTAATAGTATCAGTCTTATTTCTTCTTCCACTGTGGTACTTCTTCTTGCATCCTCTGCTCTCCCCAAAGGGACATCCTGCTCTTTGAGGCCTTGGTCTTTGTGTCCTTTTTCTATGTTGCCGTGGTGTCATGATTGGAATTTCTATTCTAGTCTACTTCCCTATTGTCGATTCATTGGCATTGGGAGACCCTGACACATAGCTGATGGAAGACATGCCATAATGATGACTACTTCGTGGATGGTGTTTCACTTGTCACCCAACAAAGCCACCAAGTAACGTGGAGGAACCTGCATTCATTAGCAAAGCATGTTTCCATATCCTTCCATCCTCATGCTAAAGAATGAGCACTTGGCATCGTGCAAAGTGAAGCTTTTAACTTGGCCCCTTCCAAATAGCCCTTTCATTGTGATTCCCTCATTGTAAAATCCAAGGATTTTACTCGATTAGTTTTCCTAGTTTTCTTAATTATTTTGGGTTAATTAATAAAACTCCTCAAAGCTGAATTTTTATTTGAATTGAATTTTTATTTGAAGTAATATGAGGATTAAATATATATATATATATATAAGAGGAAGTAATGATATATCAAAGCCAGGCTCAAAGAACGAGAAGATTTAATAATAATAATTAATAAAATATTTTATATTACATCATGCAGCAGAAGGTTTGAATCAAGTTCAAAACGCGTGGAAACAGTAGTGAAATGATATGAAATATAATAAAAAAAAAAGAGAAACACAAATGGATTAACGCGTCTTCTCTCATCCATGCACGAGGATTTAAAATGGACGGCTGTTGTCGCGTTTGGAGAAAAATAAAAACGGGGAGGCGGTGCTCATCACCGTTGAGCAACCAGCTACACGGGCCCTCCGAAAGCTACGCTGGCAGCTTTCTCGAAAACCACCGGCCACTACCACGGTATGAGGGTGATCCCTTCTTATACGTTGGAAGTCGCCAAGCATTTTAAAGGACGAAGAACTCTCAAGAAAGTTCCACACCATCGATCGTGGGCGAGAGAAGCACGAGTTGGGATTTTAGAGGAGTGCACACCATCCCATCCTCGAACCTCGAACTTCACCGACGTACGGACCGCCAAGCCGCTAGGGGAAGCCTCAGATTCAGGTGAGCAACCCCATCCCTGTTGCTAGTTGACAATGTTAATGGTTTTTCTTTGAAACTATGAACTCATGCATGATGGAAAAGGTGTTGGTAGTGAGTATAAGGGGTAGAGTCTCTCTGTTAATTGATAATGGGGCTGATGCATGCTGTGGTTAGGGTGAATCTTAGAGTTTATTTGATAAACCTGTGGAGCTGTCCTGAACCATGTATAGAGGATTCTGAAGAATCTGATTAAAGTTACATTCATATGTGGGTTTAGAAGTTATGAAGGGATTGGTTGGACACCATTAATATAGTGCTGGAGTTGGTGTTGAAAAGGTGTTGTTCTTTATGATTTTATGTGCTAGTTACTGTTGTTTGAAGAGTTTTTGATCCTTAGTTCTGTGTGTATGATCGCCACATATGAATTTTTAAATCTATTGGTATGATTGAATGAGGTTGGTCTTTTTTGCTAATGGTTCAAAAGTTTCAAGTGAGAGGTGTCACTGGGTTGTTACTGTGGATTTTTTGGAAGATCTGGGAAAGGATAAGAGTGTGGATGTTCCATAAAGGATTCATGTGTAGATTAGTGGCATTGGTATTTGGCTTTGGTGAAATTCAGATGAGTGGATGATACCTTGGTCTGATGTTTTAGTTATAGAGGAAGTTGAAAGATCTCGCAGTGGTAATTATTTAGTATGAGAGATCTCACGGACAGGAGTGCATGATAATGGAAGTCTGATTCGTTGAGAGGATGTTCAGGCCTCTTGTGTGAATGAATTTGTGGAGGATTCAGAGTGTGAAGTAGTTTAAATAGTGGTGCTGACTGAGATTAAAGGCTAGGTGGTGGTTTGGTTTGACTTTTATGATAATTAATAGAGTCTGATTTTCAGGAATTAAAGTCTCCTGCACTGCTCGCACTGGTGATGTAATAGAGTTTGATTTCATGGTTTGGTCTTTGTTCATATTACAAAATTTGGGCTTCTATAGGGGTATGAATGAGTGGGTGCTAGCTTAGTCTAGTTGGTTGTTGAGTTGGGTTTGGATTAGATCTTTGATGAGGTTTTGGTGAATAATTGTCTTGGCTGTCAAATTGGTTTGATTTCCAAGAGATGCTAATAGTTCATAAGTCTGATTGGTGGTTACCAATGAAGTATTGAGTTGGAATTGATAAAGTGTATAAGTGGATTTGGGCTAATTTATTAAGTTAAGCTAATTAATTCACTTATTTAGTTATTTATTTATTTCTTTTAAAAGCTCCAAACTAGGTCAATTTAGAAATAAATTGGTGAGATGAATTAATTAAGTGAATTAGATTTAATTAAAGAGTGAATAATCATTTGGATGAATAATTCATCTTAAGTCCAAGTTGACTTGGTCAAATCGAGTTTAGTGAGGTTTAAGAGTTGTATTGAAAATGGGTTGGGCCTATTTAGTTAGGCATGCTTTGTAACCATAATTCTTCCTAAATACACGTGCACCTATTGAGTAGACTTATAATTATCAGATATCGACGTGGATGCGTCGGGAAGAAGTTCCGTGGAACACCAGACTTTGCGAGTTTAGGTAAGTGCCTTTGCCTCGTTTCCCACCCGGTTTCGGGTTTTCTTGGACTTGATTTTGTTCTTGATTATTGATATCATACTTGCTTATGAGTTGGATACATGCATGTCTTTTCATGATTTGATTGGATTCTGGTGTATGTATGTTTATTTTTGGGATGTTGGCATCCCTAGCTTTTGTTTGTCTTCCGCCCGGATTTAGTGGAGTAGGTGAGCTCCGGATTTTGAGAGAGCGTTGGGGATGGGACACCCTGACGTTCCAAAGACTCCCCGCCGTAAGGACGATACTCGCTGTCCTCGCTACCAATGGGGTCGATCACCACTATGTCGCATACGAGAGAGATATGGCGCTACCGCTGGGCGCATGATTTGTCACCTAAGTAAATGAGGTCGTGGGATAGTAATCGACCGGGATCGCCTTTTAGAGGAACACGATATAGAATAGGGTTTTACAAATTGTCTTTGCCTTTGTGGTAGACCCCTAGGATTCTGTGGATACTGGACGGTGGTCCCACCGCTTTGTTGACTTCATTTGTGATATGTCCTGCTCATATCTTACTTTTGTGTTCCTTGCAAGGTAGCATCGAGCTTTCCTTCGAAAGCTCACCCTTTGTTTTTCCCTCCTTTTCAGGTCCTCAGGAGCACGAGGCGTGCTTTGAGGGTTAGTACGTGGGACGGGCTTAACGAGGTTTAGGACCTCTTCTAGTTCGTTATTTATTGATGAGTGAGGCTTTGTAGGACATCTTTTCCCGACATATGTAGGGCATGTGTACCCAGACTTGATTATTTTGCGACTTTGATTTTATTTTGGTTTATTATGGATTTGTTTTTGTTATCTGCTCATATTACTTAGGGCTCTTGTATCCGAAAGGGCTCGCCTCCATTCTGGGTACCGCCGGCCTCTGCTGACGCTCGGCAGGTCCCCGGATCCGGCCTGTGGCGCTACACTCATCCCCTTCCCAACCCCATGTCAACCTCCTTATGGATGAAGTGAACATTTTCCAATACTAAGTGAAGTCTTACAATTTCTTTTGCATAATATTTCGCAATGTCCTCGAATGATCTTAGTTTTGTCATAAGGTTAATGTAAAGGGTTTAAAAAGTAGTCTCCATTCTACCAAATGCTTGCTATGTCTTTCATGTGGTTGAAGCTTTTGCAAGAACAAGAGAGTTACCGGCAAAGAATGAGGTTGAAAAGCTTCCCGGCCAAGCGACGAAATGCCGAGCCGTGGCTATGTTTTGCTTTATTGGATGCTTTAATGCCTCTTGTATGCATCCAATCAATGAACATGGGTTGCCAGTTTGACAGATGGCCCAAGTGACCCATATACTATCTTTGAGGCTTTTGAGTTTGCTGGATGCACAAGTATTCATTTTGTGATAAATTTATGAAATCGAAATTTTTCATGACTGCCTCTGCCTGCCTGCCTGAACCAAATAGTGAAAGTATCAATTCACTTTATATATATATATATATATATATATATGGGCAAGAAGTGCCTCCCAAGGGGATCAAAGAAGGATGTATATAATTGCGAACACCGAGGGCTCATATGCATTGTGCCCTCATCTTATGCAAGTGAGAGTCAATTCGAGACCACCCGCTTTATGCAAAGGATTTGTACCGCTTGGATACATTCACTTGTCAATTAGACACTTTTACAATCAAATTCTCACATCCAAATTGATCCTGTAAAAGATACAATGGAATGCATTCTCTACCTTGTGGTTGATTTGGCACAATATTCAGAATAATTAAAAAAATATAAAATATAAATTTCTTGTTAAAAGTAAATGATTGCTGATTACTTAGCAATCACTCATAATTAAGTCATAATTTAATAAAATAGTTATTTGTAGCACATAATGATGGAGTTTTATGTGTTAATTATTGTTAGGTAAATGCAAAAATTATATGCTCGTTATTTTATTATTTTGAATTAATTTAATTTGAGCATTTCGAAAATGGGCTTAGATTCTAAATGAGTCAGACGTAAATCGTGACCGTCGACTCAGGAGCATTTTATCGGGTATGGATCATGTCTTATCGGAGGCGACCCGAAACGGACTCGGGTCGGATCCTGCCACAACCCTACCCGCTTCGGAAAGCTATGCAACGGAGTTGGAGAAGGTCATGTCAGGAGCATTCACGTCTCCAAAGCTCTAATGGATCCGTCGAACCTCTCCGCGCTCCCCGAGGATGCCATCGATGAAGAGCCACAGAGTCTCCCTCAGCCTTCTTGCCGGAGTCGATCCCTCCCCGACCTGCCTCTCAGTAAGCTCTTACCTACTTCTCTTCGCCCCATTTCTTCTTTTGAATCGTCTGACTGATTCCCGTGATCGATCAGCTGCTTGTGTTATGATTCTTGGTTTTCTATACTGTTTTCTGATTGGAATCAAGCAGGGTGATCTTGAGTGGGAGAGTTAAATATTCAGCTGTTAATTTTGCGGGAAAATGCCCTTCGTTTGATGGTTGAATTGTGGATGATTTCTTTACCTCAAACACGTTGAGTTTATTGTGAAAGTTTTGGAAGAAGCCGCCTCTTTTAGTGAAGTTTAGGAAAAGAGTTTGATTTTCTTTGGTGTTTAAAGATCTGAAGGTGTTTTCTCAGTCAAACGAAAAATATCTCTTTCGGAGGTGCTTTCTTATAGCTCAAATGAATTGCAAATTTTGGAAGAGAAGTGTTCATATGTTTGTTTATTCTAAGGGATAGGAAAACTAGTGAGTTATTTGAGGAATTAATGGACCGTGGTACACGTTTCACACTTCTTATATGCCTTTTTTTTCCGGATTTATTTGCATCAAAAGCCAAGTTGAACTGGAAAATTTGAAACATTCAAGCCTCATGAAAGTTGATGGCTATGCATTTTGTCATCACTAAGAATGCGACATCCATACTTATCCAGGATTCCATAAAGTTTTGTGGTTGTGACACTAGATGTGGTTACTGGTTGAGAAATTTGGATGGTGTGATGATCAAGAGAAACTCAGCATGAAAGCTGATGGCTTTGCACAACTCGCATTGCATAGCTAGTCTAGTAAACACATACTTTGAAATCATCCTGGTTGAAAATATACTAGCTGAAGCAAAATGCATTTTAAAGGCATCAAATGCACATTAGTTGTACTAGTTAGTTTACATCAGTTTCTGCATCTGTGCATCCCATCCCTTGTTTGTGGCAGTACTTATAATTATATCTTGAATATAAATGAAGTAAAACTTCATTTGTGGAAGGAGCTAGTGAGTTGATGCATTCACGGAATTGAGAATTCTTATTGGTGTATATAAGAATGGTTTTTATGATTCTATGTAGGTTATTAGCTTCCTTTCTTAATGTAGATGATATTTTTAATAAGGGAAAATATCTAGACCATTAGGCCCTAACAATGGTAAAGTTGTTGCCGTGTGACCTAGAGGTCACGGCTTCGAGTCGTAGAAAAAATCTCTTGCAAAAAAAGGCAGGGTATGGTCACGTACAATAGACCTAAGTGGTCCGATTCTTCCCCGGACCCCACGTATAGCAGGAGCTTTGTAGCACCTGGCTGCCCTATTAGGCCCTAGCTCATGAAAACCTTTTTACACATAGAAGGGTTGGTTGTATGTTCAGCATATAAAGACAATTCCTCATTCTCTAGCATAATGCAGTAGGACTTCTCTTCAAAAGTATTCCCCATTAGAATGGTCATCCTTTTTTGACAAAGAAGAAGATGTTGCAATTCCTGGTTCAAATGATGTGAGTGGTTGGTTTTTCTATCACTTCCATGATCATAAAAGAAGAGGAAAGGCCTGACATCTCTGTGTTATTCTTTATTTAGGTATTTCATATCTACTCAGCTGGATCTGAAGGACCAGTTGTTTTCTGTCTGCATGGTGGTGGTTATTCAGGGTAAGTTTTAATTCTTTCTAAGTTGAAAGTGGTATATCATACATGCTATTGGTAATCACTGCCACATCCTAAATTAGTATTATTATTAAATAGTTGCCAAGCTCCTTGACTTTTTTGTTGAAATTTTATCTGTGGGTATAATTTTTCATCAACTATACTTTTCTCTAGTTCTTCATAATTTTTAAGATTTCAGTTAATTGATCACAAATTTCAGATATTCTGCTTGATATATAGTTGCACGTGTGTGATTTTCCCAAGTCAATTACAATGTTTCAATGCAAATTGGACCATGTCAACATATTGCTCAACCAGTATAAGTGATCTGTAATATTGAGGAAAGAAACTGATTTTCTTAATATTTTAATCAAGTTAAAAAATATTTTCATGGCATCCACTTGTATCCTGCAACTTTACCAACATGATCTTGATGGATAAGTAGGATTGCTGCAAGTTATCATTTCAGATCTTTGCACCATTTTGGAAATCCTTGGAGAGGAGGACTATACATGATTTATTTTGGATCAGAAACATTGTTTTTCTTTTCAATCCTTAATCTAAGCATCAATAATTTACTAAGAATCTTTAGCCTGGTTTAGTCAAATCCTGAAGTCATCTAGTTTGTTTTTTCATTGTGTTCAGGCTATCATTTGCATTGGCTGCAAGTAAGATCAAGGAAAAGGCTCGGGTAGTAGCCATGGACCTGAGAGGGCATGGGAAATCTTCCACCAGTAATGATCTAGACTTGTCTATTGAGGTACATAATATTCAGTTCTATGAATTATTGCAAGAGGAATAATCAATTTTAGCTTTTGTGCAATTTTCCTTTTGCAACATGCCGGTGAATTATATAAAGAAACATTAATATTAAATCAGTTTCATATTGCAGAATGAAAATAACTGATTTGAACTTGCAGACTTTTATCCAATGATGTTCTGGCTGTTCTGAAGGCGTATGTATGGGGATTCTCCACCTTCTATTATCCTTTGTTGGCCACAGGTTTTGTACCTCTACCATCTTTAAGACAGACCTTTCCATCCTTACTTTGCTTCAATACTTTGTTGAATTTTCCTGTCCCTATATCAATATATTTTGCAATTTTGGTTTGCCATAAGTTGATGTTAATGAATTGTTATTAGTATGCATATTGCCAATAAAGCACATGAAACCACCTTCAAAATTCCATTACAGCCTTACTCTTCCATTAAGGCTGGGTTTCACAAAACCTAGGAAGCTTGACACAGACAAACTTTTTATTCTTACACTATGCTCTTATTAGTTAACCTTGTATTCCTCCACAGATTTATTTCCTTTTGAGAATTTGTATAGGTATTGAGTTTTTATTTTGGAACAGTCAGCTTGGTTGGTTTCAAAACATGTTTTCATCAAAATGAGGAGAATATAGCTTTAAAATCTTTTGCGAGAAAGCAAATAATTCTTTCAGACAATGACAGCTTTAGTCAAGCATAGTAATAATTCTATTATTGCAATAACAGCTTTAGCTACTTATTTTACTTGAACTGATTCTGCTTCTGATGTACCTTGTGGCAAGAAGTCCAAATGCTATTTATCTACATGAAAGATTTATACTTTTTATTTATTTTGAAGCATGGGAGGTTCTGTGGCTGTACATGTGGGTGTAAAGAAAGTTGCGAATTTGCAAGGCCTTATTGTTGTCGATGTTGTAGAGGTTCATTTATAACTTGAAATTTTCATACTATCATATTAATCTGAAATCTGCTTATCATGCTATTTCTGATTTTTTTTTTAATTTTTATTATAAAAACAGGGGACAGCCGTCGCATCATTGATCCATATGCAGAAAATTCTGTCCAACAGAATGCAATATTTCCCGACCATAGAGAAGGCGGTATGTATTCTATGACATTTGATGTATTAATTTACTTATAATAGAAGCTAAGGAGTGTCATACATGACATAAAGTTGGATAGGACAAAAGAGTATGTTTGTCACATTACATTATATTCTCCAGTTATTGCAGCATGTTCACACTTCAGGCTTGATTAGTGTTTGCTTGTAATGGGAGTTTATTAATTTACTTGCATTAGGTAATATTATCATCATCACATTACAAAATGAAGTTCAAAATTTTATCTTCTATGCCAGTGATTCCACAAAACTAGGAGAATATGGTCTCTCTTTAATTATTACTGTTACGGCACGTTATGACTTTTGTAGCCATGAATTAGTGCTAGCTGACTGAATTTTGAAGTAAAGTGTAATATCGACAAGTTTTTGGGCCAAGCAACTCTACTAGACGTCATAATCATTAAAATGATGTGTTGAGTTATTGAAAATTTGCAGGTTGAATGGAATGTCAAAGGAGGCTCATTAAGAAATGTGGACTCTGCTCGTGTATCAATTCCATCAACATTAAAATATGATGATTCAAAGAAATGGTGAGCTTTATGAGGCCCTGGTTATTCTACATAGCATCCCTTTTAGTTAAGATTTTTCTACTGGACATACTGAACATTACAAATGCTTCAAGTATGTTTAAATGAAATTTTCACTCATTCTTTGCATGACCACTTGCAGCTACACTTTCCGTGACTCTCTAGAAGAAACAGAAGTATACTGGAAAGGCTGGTCGGTTTTGAGCTTCCTTGCCTTATAGAATGACTTTGTATTGTAGATATATGTATTGGTGTGGTTGTAGATCTAAAAAACTCCTCATTACATGTACCAGGTATGAAGGCCTTTCTGACAAATTTTTGTCATGCCCAGCACCAAAGCTTTTAATGTTGGCTGGAACAGACAGATTGGACAGGTCCTCTCTGATGGGCGTTTAATGAGCCAATTTCACTTTTTTCTTTTACTATTTTCTTTATTCCATTGATCTTCAAGTGCCTGTATAATTTATGACTTATTTGTCAAGTTCACTTGAGTGCTGTGTATCATCTCAGCAACTTTTATCTGGTTTTTATCTAAATCAAGGAAACAAAAATAAAAAACAAACTGTTCTTGCAATTATAGGTCCCTTTAATATGGCTAAACATTATAGAATAGTTAGTCTTATGTCATAGAACCTCTTTGGACAGATGGAATTAGAAGGGAAGTTTATTTTGATGTTTACTCTAATGTGAACTGGGTGGTTCTATTTGCAGATCTTGAATATTAATTTTCTAGCATTATTTACCTGTTAGATCATTTTAAACGCACCTAGATCCATTACTTGAAACCGCAACTTACCAAATTTCAAGATGTGATAATATAGTTGAATTCTGGAACAGAGGATCATACTTCATTTGATTTGAAATACCATTGCACCATTATATGTTCTAATAGTTTTCAGTGGGCATTTGTCTCATATTCAAATTAAAACTCATCTCCAAGACAGTCATCAGGAAATATGTGAGAAATGCAAAACTGACATGGATTAATCCATTATGTAAGAGAGATTTGTTTCTTTGGTCTGCTTAAATTGTTTTCTCTGCAAAAGTTCACTAGGATGTGTATACTGCTCTAGATTATATAAGCAGTGACATGTTTGTGATCAGTTTGAAGAAAATATCCTTCAAAAGTAGCATGAAATGCAATTCAGAATTGGCATTACTTCAATTACTTGACTTCTCCTGAGTGACAAAATTTTGTCGTACTTTTTATAATCTTTATCAAGTATTGCATAGTTGAAACTTATGGACACACAACCTGTATCAATAGGCAATCTCATTAATTAACTGTTGTGAATGATTTGTGTAAACACATGTTTGTTTATAAACTAAGCACATGCTAACATTTCTCTCAAAATATTAGTTGCTCCATACAAAACTCAATGCAGCTTGTTTAATTGGAGTTAAGCAAACACAAATATATTAATATTGAATCTTTAGTAGCTATAATTTCTTTTGACAAATTCATTGACCATTTTGCATTCAGATCTCTAACAATTGGTCAGATGCAAGGAAAGTTTCAACTCGTGGTTGTTCGCCATACTGGACATGCTATACAGGTTCATCCTATGGTTGTAGTTAAATTTGATTTTCTTTCACTTTGTGACCATGTCAAATTCAAGAATCGCCTCAAAGCGGTGAATGGCTTTAAAGCTTGTGTATGGGAAGTGTAGATTATATGATATCATTTTATGGACCTAAAGAATATGACACCTAAGAAATGAAACAAAGGCTTCAGTAAGATGCATGGAGAAATACAGTCAATACTTTTTTTATTGACAATGATTGCAAAATTAAGAACCCTGACTTTTAAAATTTTTTTTTTCTTTATAGCCCCCTTAAGGAAAAATAATCAGGATTCACAGCTTGTATCATAGCTTGCAATCAGTTTTTGGGATACTATTCATCATCTTGAAGTTTAGTTTCTTAGACACTTGTAGCCAAACAAAAGAAAGAAATAAAACTTAGTAGAGATGCCCTGATTATCATTATTAGGGATTAGATCTCTTAGCCCAGGGAAAATTATGATTTCTCTAATTCATCATTCAAAGAATCTTCCAAAGCATTTTGCATTTAAACCTCTACTGTGGTGTCAAATTCCAGATCCCAAGCCCAATTATAATTAGAAAACAAATCAAGTGGACAATGAGATTGATACCACCCTTTCTTCTTAGTAGTGTTTAACCTATGAAAAAGTGTCTGTCAGATTATTTGTGGATATATTTAGAAATATTTAAGATAAAAAGTTCCAGTGAAATCAAGGTATTTGTCCAGACCCATCAAAACCCTTCTATAACTTCAATAATAGCCTCACTTCATGGAAAACAACTTTACTGTTCTGTATCAGTCAAATGAATTTTCTGAATTTTTTCATTTATGATACCTGTGCTGCAGGAAGATGTCCCGGAGGAATTCGCATCATATGTAATCAATTTCATTTCACGCAACCGAATAGGCCCTTCTGGTGTTGAGGTCAGTAATCAACTTAAGTTTAGTTGCACCTTATTTCCTTTTTCCGCAAGTTTTCTCCATGATCAAATTCTATGATAGGCAAGTTTTGGCATCTTAATTGTTGTCAATGGCACAACTCTCCAATCAGACATTTGGTTTTTCCATATAATTTAGCTCTTGAAAGAGTGTAATGATAGGCTTGTGCGAAAATTTATCAGTGATTGGTGTAGAATTGTATGTTCTCTTGTCAAAGGTCCTACGAATGATGCCAACAATTTATGAATCTAAACTTGATCTGAATGATGTTTCATCAGAAAACTTTTTTATGCAGATACCAGGCCTCCTTCGTTAGTAAAAGCCAGTAAAATAATAACAATATTTCAAGCTCAGGGAGTGGATGCTTGCTAACAGTCAGAAACTGAGAACTGAAGTGCTCTTTCTATTTGCTTTTATATCAGATATTGAGGTTTCATATGCAATGAATCCTCTTTGTATATAGTAAACATGTTTTATTCCAAATTCTAGACACCTACAATTGCAAACTTGCAACAAAAACATCTTTAAAGAACCACAAAATGTCCAAGTGTTTGAACATATAATTTTTTGTTCTGAAGTATTTCTGGCATTTTCTTTTGGGTGAATTTTCACAATTTTCATAATTTTCATTTATTTAAATTACAAAAAATATGGGATTGAAATTTCTTATGGTGCCTCATCCTCGTTGGTGTTAGACGGTTGTTGTTCCTCATCCGGAGTGAATTCTAGACTCTTTTTAACTAGGTATTTCATCGTCAGTAATTTTGGTGTTTTTGAACATGTTGTTTAGCTTGAAAACATCTTCAGTTATATTCTACTCATATATTTTAGGTTATTTTTGGTTATTGTCATTTTCTTATAAATCTTATATCTAGATGGGGAGGTGGCTGGTTGCAAAGAGGTAACAAAAGTGGTCCCAAATTTGTTGTAAGGACATTGTAGGAGTAGGTGTGATGTTGTTTTTTCCTCTAATAAATGGAATAGATAGCAACTTTTATGTTCTTCTCTCTTGTTTCTCTTTGTCAGGTTTTGTAACATAAGGATTTTATCATCTCACGCTAACCAGACCAAGAGCCTGATCTTGATAGGACACGGGTCTTCCAAAGAACACTTTCTAATGGAAGTTGCTAATAAATCTACACAAGATTAATTTAGTTAATTTATAAAAAAAAATATAATAGTAAAATTATTTGAATATAAATACAGCAAATTATAAAATTCTTTGAGAACCAATCCTGTGGAAATTTCTAGAATTTTCAAGGCATACACCAAACAGTTGACAAATGGATCATAGAACATTGCATGTCGGCCCTTAAACCCTAACTAAGCTCACGTGGACTTTTTCCAAGGGGCAGAGGCGAAGTCAACCGTATCCACCGCCAACGTAACGGAGCCAAAGCCCGTTCATACCAATCATATCGCTGTCAGTTCTGACGTATCTCCCCGTTCTAGAAAGCACCCAATTCCTCGGCGATTTTTTCTCAAGCCGGCCGCGCGCGCCACGTGGTTTTCATGGGAAAACGGAGAACAACTTGTGATGTTTATGCTGTTAGTCATAAGCTGACGACTCTTTCTAATCTAATCACTTGTTAATTAGTTCTATGTCTTAGGCTTCTAGTTATCTTTGATCTTGTTCTTGAATCTAGAGATCAGTGAACTTAGTCATATCATCATCACCATTATTGAAAATTATTTTTGTAAAAAATTGTTTTCTAAGGCAACACTTGCCTTTGTCCATATACAAATCATGTCCATATATGTATATTATATCTTTCTAAAATTCAGATTGTTTATACAAATATCTCTAAACTGGTCCTTATAAATATTTGCATTTAGATTTATGTTTGGACATATAAATAAGATTTTCAATTTTACAGAATTATATAATATATATATAAGTTAAAAACTATTGTTTAATAACTAAATAGCAAATGGTCTTCATGTTGCTTAGGACTTACTAAAAAATAACAGTTATGTAATAAAAAAACACTTCTCATATTATTAAATGATTTTTATAAAAACAATAATTTTATAAGATAATTATAACTTGTGTTAGCTAACAACTACCACAACGTGTTACGTGATCACCGGTTTAAAAAATTAATTGTTATGATTTAAAAAAAATTATTTTAAAAAAATTAAAATATAAATTTATTATTTTAATTTTTTAATTTTTAAATTAAAATTATCTGTAACTTACTCTAACTTAATAATACATATAGATAATCAGCTGATAGAGATTGCTCTGATGGGTTCAACTTTGAAATAACCGATGTTGTGTTTGGCATAGGAATAACCCCAGCACAATTTCCAATAAAAAAAATTTAAAATTTTTTCAAAAGTTATTCCTATCTCCAAATGGGATATCCCAATTCAAAATTTAAAACTTTTCAAAATTTTTGTTTGATTTAGAAAAGGATCATATAAGCCGGCATCAAGCTCAACGTGATAATGAGAGAGAACACTTGAAAAATTATTATTTTTAATATATGTGGACAAGGGAGTGTGGTGGGTAGGCTTCGGGTTAATTTTTTGGGTGAGTATCATACTTTGCCCATATTTCAAACCGTATATTGAATTTCAATTTCAGACAAACCTCATACTGCTCTTTAATTTCATTTCTTTTGGAGTACATTGGGGATTAGGTTGAAAGCTTTACGCGTGGCCTATCATACGATGCCACGCCAAAGAACTTAATCCTAAGTAAACTTAATAAAAATAATAAAAATATAAAAATTATAAATAATTTTTCTAACTTATTTATAATTTTTTTTAAATTATTTATAATTTATTTTAAATGATGTCACCACAAAACCACAAAACTAATTCACACGCGTACTTTACGCGATGTGACATCAGATGACGTGGAGCTCACGGGACCACGTGAGCAATTTTCAATCTAATCCCCAACGTACTAAAGCGGTGAAATGAAATTAAAGCTTAGTGTCCATTTTGATACAAATTAAAATTCAATATCTGATTTGAAATATTGGCAAAGTACGGTACCCACCTAAAAAATTAACCCCTTTGAAAAGTTGCTAATTGGAAATAGTTTTCAACCCAAAATTATTACATAAGTCTATACCATAAAACTAGTTTGCCATTCAAAATGAATTCTACTATTAATGTGTATATATGTCTTAAGTTATTAAAGGATATACAAATAATTACAAAAAGATTACAAGGATATATACCAATTTATGAGGATTTTTTTTTTCCTTTCTCTGTACTTCTTGAAATACTCGAAACCTTAGAAACTTGTTTGTATACTCCACCTCATAAAATTACTTGATTATTTTAATACAAAACTAATAAATATTAAAATTATAAAAAAACCTCAATATATCTTAAGTGTTTAAATCAATTTTAGTTAAAATTCAAGATTAATTTAGAAATTCAAGGTTATAAATATCTTTATTTTCTATAAAAAATATAATACTTTATTAATTTTATATTAATAGGAAATATATAAATATTTTTTTTTATAATTTTAAACATATATACATATATAACTAATTACTAACAAATGGCCCTTGCGTTGCTTAGAAATTTTTTGCATACATGATATTTGTTAATGATTTAAAATATATGTTTAAGATTATGAAATAGATTCATTAAAATTTATCTTTTTAATTATTTTTAAATGAATATTGATAAGGTTTTAGCATTTAAAATAGTAAAAATTTATATTTTGTTAAATCATGTATTATTATTTTCATCATACAATGTGTTGTTCACATGTATAACATATGAAAATTATCATTTTGTTACCATGTGTAAGGCTCTTCTGTGGATGATAAATAGATAACTCTTTGTTAGTGCAAAGACACATAAGTTGCATTATTTGACATGGCACAAGATAACATGGACAACATGGTGACATGGCAAAGGATGATGGCAAAGTCAATGACGAGGCATAATGACAAAATAAGAGAGATATTCTGGAGCTATCTTTAGGATTGAAGATATCTTTGGCAAGAAGCTATCTTTGGAAGAAAGAGTATTTACTTGAGGATCAAATTGGGGAGAAGAGATCATGAATACTATATTTAGTGAAGACTGGAGACTAAATATAATGTAGCCCAAATTTAGTGAAGAATATAGATTTGATTGAAGATTTGATTGAGGCTATATTTAGATTGAAAGCTAAATATGGTGAGGACTTATTTGATAAAGATCATGAAGACCCAAACTTATGTTGAGTTGTGTGGAGCCTGATCATACTAGACACCCAGCCACGCTTTTGGGGGTATTTTGGGTATTTCCACTATATTAGGGTTTTGTTTTCCCCTTTATATTGTTCATCTTTGTAAGTTTCATATCATTGAGAAATTAGTGAAAGCAGATTGGCAGCCATAGACGTAGCCCTATTCTGGGGTGAACCACGTAAAAAATCTGTGTTATTTCTTGATTGTTTTCTTTTTGTTCTTACTTTTGTCTTTCACGATCTCTAGGAATCACGTCGGATTCCTATCAATTGGTATTAGAGCCCGGTTTGGTTTGAGTGGGAGCATTGGCAGAGGAAGCAGGAAATGCGTCTGGAGTAGAAAAGTTTGATGGCATAGACTTCGCGTACTGGAGGATGCAGATTGAAGGCTATATCCATGCAAAGAAATTGCATCTACCACTTTTGGGGACAAAACCTGAAGGGATGAAGGCCGAGGATTGGGATCTTCTTGATGAGATAGGTATTGGGAGTTATCGTGTTAATTTTGTTGAGGTTTGTAGCACACAATGTTGTGAAGGAGAAGACCACAACAGATTCGATGAAGGCTTTATGCGGTATGTATGAAAAGCCATCAACAAAACAACAAGGTGCATCGATGAAGAAATTGTTCAATTTGAAGATAGCAGAGAATACATCAGTAGCACAACACCTGAACGAATTAAACTCTATCACAAATCAATTGTCGTCTGTAGAAATTGATTTTGATGATGAGGTTCGTGCTATGATCGTCTTGGCCTCTTTGCCAAACAATTGAGAGGCAATGAGGATGGCAGTAGGCAATTCTAATGGAAAGGAAAAGCTCAAGTACAATGATCGATATATGAGATTTAGTTCTAGCTGAGGAAATTCGCAGAAGAGATGCAAGTGAAACTTCAAGATCTGGTTCTGCCCTAAATCTTGAGACAAGAGACAGAGGTAATAACATAAATCCAAATCGAGGCGTATCAAAATCCGGAATCTTCAATTGGAAATGTAAGTAAATCTAGATCGTGCCAACAAGTAGAATGCTAGAGCTGTGGGAAAATAGGTTACTTTAGGAACCAAAGGTAAAAAATCCTAAGAAGAAGAATGAAGATGATTCTCGCTAATCTTTAGAATGTAAGAGATTCATGAGGATGCATTACTTCTTGCAATAGACAGTCCACTTGATGATTGGGTTTTGGACTCGGGCGCTTCATTTCATACCACTCAACATCGTGAAATCATACAGAATTATGCTACAGATGATTTCTGGAAAGTGTATTTGGCCGATGGTTCAGCTTTGGATGTTGTAGGTATAGGAGATGCCCGGATATTGTTGCCCAATGGATCTGTTTGGTTACTAGAGAAGGTTCGACGTATTCTTGACCTAAGGAGGAATCTTATTTCTGTTGGCCAACTTGATGATAAAGAGCATGCAATACTATTTGTTGGTGGTATTTGGAAGGTTACAAAGGGAGCTAGTGTATTGGCTCATGGACAGAAGACTAGCACTCTCTATATGACCTCAAGTCCAAGAGATATAGTTGTAGTTACTAAAGCAAGAAATCCGATACAAGTCTATGGCAATCACGTAGGCTTGGTCACATGAGTGAGAAAGAGATGAAGATGTTGCTATCAAAAGGAAAGCTACCGGAATTGAAGTCCATTGATTTTGACATGTGTGAAAGCTGCATCTTAGGAAAATAGAAAAAGGTGAGCTTTTTGAAAACTGGCAGGACACCGAAGGCTAAAAGATTGGAGTTAGTGCACACTGATTTGTGGGGGCCTTCTTCGGTTGCATCCCTTGGAGGTTTAAGGTACTACATCACTTTCATTGATGACTCAAGCATACAGGTATGGATTACTTTCTGAAAAATAAATCTATTATATTTGAGACTTTTAAGAAGTGGAAAACCATAGTTGAGACAAAAACAAGTTTGAAAGTAAAATGTTTGAGGTTAGATAATGGAGGAGAGTACATAGATGGAAAGTTTTGTGAGTATTATGTTTGCATAGGGAATTAGGATTGAGAAGACCATTCACAGGACACCATAAGCGAGAATGGTGTGTGTGGCTGAAAGCGCATGAATGTAACTCTCAATGGCGTGCAGTGTATGAGGTTACATCTTTGGACTACCAAAAACTTTACGGCTGATCTTTGTAACACGCAGCCTTACTTGATAAACCGAGGACCATTAATTCCTTTGGAGTTCAGAATTTTTTGAGGAGGTTTGGAGTCAGAAGAGGTGAAGTTTTCTCATCTAAAATTTTTTGGTTGTGTTTCTTATGTTCATATATTGATTTTGATGTTCGTGAGTAAACTTGATGCAAAGTCTAAAACTATGTTTTTAATTGGTTATGGTTATGAGAAATTTGGCTATAGGTTTTGGGATAAAAAAAACAAGAAATAATCATATTCTGTAATGTGATATTTAATGAGATTCTTATGTACAAGGATAGGTCAATTGTAATGTCGGATGTTACAAAAGATAGATCAAAAGAAATATGAGTTTGTCAACTTAGATGAAGTGGTAGAAAGTACTTGTCCGTAAAAATAGTGAAGAAGATAGGAGAATGTAGATTCACAGTGAAGGTCATAGTAATACGGCTAAAGTCCGCAGATCTTCCAGGACTATTAGACCTCTAGAGCGTTATTCACCCGCTTTAAATTATCTTTTGTTGAATGATGATGGTGAGCCAGAGTGTTATGATGAAGCCTTGCAAGATGAGAATTCAAGCAAGTGGGAGTTAGCAATAAAGGATGAGATGGATTCCTTGTTGGGGAATCAGACATGGGAATTGACTGAATTGCCAGCAACAAAGAAAGCTTTACACAACAAGTGGGTATACAGAATAAAGAATGAACATGATGGTAGCAAACGTTACAAGGCCAGATTAGCTGTTAAAGGGTTCCAATAGAAGGAGGGCATTGACTACACAAAGATATTTTCTCTAGTTGTGAAGATATCAACAATTAGACTAGTATTGGGAATGGTGGCTGCAGAAAATTTACAACTTGAGCAGTTGGATGTGAAGACAACATTCCTTCATGGCGACTAGGAGGAAAACATTTACATGCTTCAACCAGAAGGGTTCATTGCTCAGGGGCAAGAGAACCTAGTCTGTAAACTGAGAAAGAGCTTGTATGGCCTAAAACAAGCTCCAAGACAGTGGTACAAGAAATTTGACAGTTTTATGCATAAAATTGGGTTCAAGAGATGTGAAGCTAATCATTCTTTGCTATATTAAATTCTTTGATAGTTGTTACATCATTTCTTTGTTGCATGTGGATGATACGCTCATTGTAGGGTCTAGCATTGACGAGATTAACAATCTGAAGAAGCAATTGTCAAAACAGTTTGCAATGAAGGATTTGGGAGCTGCAAACCAAATCCTTAGTATGAGAATCATTAGAGACAAGGCTAATGGTACATTGAAGCATTCTACAAATCGGAGTATGTGAAGAAAGTTTTCAAGGTGTTCAACATAAATGAAGCTAAACACAGCAAAGCACACCTTCAGGTAGTCATTTCATCTTGAAAGCAAAAGAACAATCACCCAGACAAGAAGAAAGGAAATACTTGAGCAAGGTGCCCTATGCCTCAGCTATTGGCAATTTGATGTATGCTATGGTGTGTACAAGGCTAGACATTGCACATGCAGTGTGAGTTGTAAGCAGATTCATGAGTAGGCCTGGAAAGCAACATTGGGAGGCAGTTAAGTGGATTATGAGATATCTGAAGGGCTAATTAGATATATGTCTTTGCTTCATAGTTGCAAGTTTGAAAATGTAGGGTTATGTAGATGCTGATTTTGCAGGAGATACAGATAATAGGAAGAGTACTACAAGGTACATCTATACTTTGAATGGTATTGCAGTTAGTTAGATTTCTCAATTGCAGAAAATTGTTGCTCTTTCTACAACAGAAGTTGAGTATGTTGTTGTTACAGAAGCTAGCAAGGAGATGATTTGGTTGCAAGGTTTCTTGACTAAATTGGGAAAGGGGCAGGAGAATAGTATTTTGTACAATGATAGTCAAAGTGCTATCCATCTTGCTAAAAATCCAACATTTCATTCAAGAACCAAGCACATACAATTGAGATACCATTGCATTCAGACTTTATTAGAAGATAAGGTATTGGCTCTTGAGAAGATTCCAGGCAGTGAAAATCTAATTGATATGTTAACCAAAGCAATCACTATTGACAAATTGAAGCTATGCAAAGCTTCATTTGGCTTGGGCACTTGATGATTTGGAACTTTGTCGCCAGTCTATTGTTCAACTATGTTTCTTTGAGGATCTGAATTAAGCTTGAGAACTTGGATGAGACCAGTCCCCAAGTGTGAGATTGTTGAGTTGTGTGGAGTCTGATCATATTGGACACCCAGCCACGCTTTTGAGAATTTTTAGGGTATTTTGGGTATTTTCACTGCATTAGGGTTTTGTTTTTCCCTTTATATTTTCATCTTTTAAGTTTCATATCATCGAGAAATTAGTGAAAATGCAGATCGTGAGGCTATAGGCGTAGCCCTATTCTAAGGTGAACCACGTAAAAATCAGGTTCGTTCTTGCTTGTTTTCTTTTGTTCTTGCTTTTATCTCTCACGCATCTCTAGAAATCACGCATGGATTCCTATCAACTTAGATGATTGAGATTAATTTTGGAAGATTGTGAAGGCCCAAAACTTGGGTGAATGAAGATCAAGTTTGGAAGGAAATCTTTGAACAATCTTTGTGATTGTGCACCTTGGTAAGGTGCTATCTTTGAGGAGGTACTGCGGACAGGGTTGAGGGGAGTTTAGCTTGTTGCCGGAGGTCGAGATCTAGAGGATTCAACGATATTCAACTCAGACACAAGCGAGAGGGTTGAATGTGTCTTGAGGTCGCGTTGCAATGGAAGTTGCGGTCGATTAGTATCGCTAGCCGGTCGGGCCAAGTTGCAAGCTTCGGTTACATTGGAGTTGTAGCGACTAATTTTGGAAGACATCCAAATTAGTTGCCACGATGATTCTAAAAGAGGTGATATTTTAGGGACATGGAGATGTCTATATTAGACTCAGAGCCACCGGGAGAGAGACTCAAGTGTGTGGGTTGGAGTGGTTATTGGTCAATCTTGAGAGGGTGTTTGTATTGTGTTGTGAGTGTGAGTGGCAAGTGTTTGTACTCATGTCTTTACTCCTTTTTAGTGGATTGTTATCTCCGGGCTCTCCCTCCGGCGTAGGCTTGGAAGTAGTCAACCGGGTTTACAATTAGGCATGATCTCCTCTCTTATTTGTTCTTACCTTGTGGTTGTATGTTTGCTTGTTTGTTTCATTGAGAGATCATACGTTCTTGAAGTCACACAACCTCCTCAACGGAACTAACACTCTTTATTCGCCTTCTTGCAAATACCTCTTCTTTATAAATACTTCATGAGTTGCAAACATTTTAGATACAAAAGCGTAATAATATAAATAAATATTAAAAAAGAGTTAGAGGGGTATGAAATAATAAATTAAATTATCTTTAATGAGAACTTTTATGACAAAAATATTCTTTCATACATAAGTGAAGCCAAATATTCGTTCGTACTCATGTTTGCTAGTTACAAATATAAGATAATATAATATGAAAAATATTTATGATATATTATGAAAGTAACTTTAGATTACCTGTTATATGATGTTGCAAAACTTTTCAAGTATTTTTCCTAATATAATTTCAACTAAGAAAGGAGGATTGATTGCACTTCATTGGCAGAGTCAATCGAAGAATTGGAATCTGGCTGGATAAACTGCTATCCATGGGTGGGTGAATCACCCTAATCAATTCAGTTCTCTCCACAATCCCCAACTACTGGCTGGTTATATATAAGCTGTGAGAATGGGCTATACAACACATCACTGTACTACGGCGTGACTTTCTATGGAAGGGGTCAAACCTATTGGGTAAAGAATACCAACTAGTAGGTTAGAAGAGACTCTATAAATAGAGGGAGCATGGAAGGTGAAGAATCATTGACCTACATTGCTTCAATTCGACAATGTTGGCAAAATAGTGGTGGAGACTAATCAACGGGGAGATTGAAATATGCTGCAAAATCATCAACACAATTACTTCAGGTCCTCATATTTCAACCCCCACAAAAAACCCAAGGCACAAACCTCGTACTTTTGTAAAGGGATTAGATCACTTCATATTAGAGAACCTTTGAAATGTGCATCAATGTAAAAGCTAGAAAAGGAAACTCAGTTTATCTTTGGAATGATAAATGGATTGGAGGGCAAGCACCCACCTCACTATCTATATCCCTTTTCGCACATGATCAAAGAATTGTATATCCTACTCCAGAAGGCTTGGAACCTTCACCTTTGAGGAACCTCACTCTTAAAAGGGCTTCCTCGACCTTGGAGTGAAGTTAAAGAGCTAATAGGAAAATGGCCATGACCTAGAATTTACTGACACATGGCAATTTGAGATAGAAGAATGGCCAAAGAAGATCATAGAGGGAATACGCTTTTTAGTTAGGACAAATATACAAGTTGTATCACCTAACAACCACCACCATTAGAATGTGATTGAAAACATGTTATAATTTTTAAAATTAAAAAATAAAAAATTCTGATAAAATTTTAAAATCTCGATCTAATTTTCTGGTTTTAAATTAAATTTTTGGGTTAAAGCCATTTTTGGTCCCTAAAAAGCGGGAATTAATGTTCATTTCCATCCCAAAATTCAAAATTTGTTCAATATGGTCCCTATGCATCGCATATTTTGACATTTTGGGTCCCTATATATTCCATATTTTGGCATTTTTATCCCTATTTTATTGGCCATGCGATTAAATGCGGAATACCAAATGAAATGCATATAATCTTTTATTATTATGTTAGTAAATTATTTTCTTTGATGTGGAGTGATAAGATTAATAGGTATATCTTGATGTAGAATCTTATTGAACAAATTTTAAATTTTTGGGATGGAAATGAACATTGGCCCTGTTTTCAGGGACCAATAACTTTCTCATTCTAGCTTAATAATATATATATATATATATAGAAGATAGATACATAATATTTTAAAAACAAACATATAATTTAAATATTTTAATAATTTATTTTCAAATTGGACCCGGACTTCTTCCAACGTTGATATCTCTCTCATCCAAATCGTCATCGTCCATATCTCTCATCCAGGAAAAATCGGCGAGGAATCGTCTCTAAAATCAAAACCATGGAACGACTTTTTCCCACTTCTATTCTATACTAATCAGCCTTGAATACTTCCAACCTTTTCATCTTTCTCTTGTCTATATATATAATCCATCAAAAACATGATTCTTTATCTATATATATATATAGCATTACTTTCACGTTGACCAAGAATAAAGAAAAGTCCAACCATTCAATCAATTACATGAACATCCTCTCAAGTCCAAACTCTCTTTCTCTCTGTATATATAGAACTCAACCTCACAAAATACTAGTTCATCAAATACCACACATATATTAGTTCCCTCTCAATCACTCCTTGAAATAGAAACCTTAGTTACAAGAAGCCTAGTTCTCAGGGATATCTCTCAAGCAAATCATTGGAAACAAAGAGCAGGGAGTTTTAAGAATGGTTGACCAAGTTGATTGCTTGTGGTCTCTCATCTTACTTCTTGTTAACTTCTTCAAGGTTCTTAGAAAGGCCATCACAATGGCTCTTTGCTCCAACTCCTCTCATCACCTTTCTTGGAAGAGGATAACCGAGACGACGTCGTCATCGGAACTAGCAAGCAAGGGTTGTAAGGTGAAGGTGCATCCGGTGGAAGATGATGAGTCATCACCGGCATCACCGGAGAAGGTTCAAGAAGGTGGTGTTGATGAGAGTTTGGAGAAGAAGGGTGTGGATTCTTTGCCGGTCACCGTCGGGAAGAAGATGCCCTTGACGGCGAGGAAGAGGCCGGCGAAGATCGTGATACCGGAGTCTTTTGTGAGCTTAGGCTTTGGTGAGGTGGAGAAGGAGAAGGATAATTTGGGTGAGAAGGAGGTTGAAGTTGAGGAGAGTGAGTATTGTTTGGCAAGTAGGAAAGGGAAGAGGCATGTCATGGAGGATGGTTATGGAGTCATAACCAATATTCATGGAGATTCCAATCAGGTACTAATAATAATTATATGATCTTTTTTTTCTGTTTTTTTTTTTGAGATTAATGTCATTGTAATCCAAAATAACATATTTGGATATGAGTTTCAGGCATTTTTTGGAGTGTTTGATGGACATGGAGGACGTGCAGCAGTGGACTTTATATCTGAGAAACTAGGGAAGAATATAATAACAGCTCTTTCAACATCAAAGAAGGGAGAAGAAGACCCTCTAGAAGTAGCAATAAAAGAAGGCTATTTGACCACAGATAGAGAGTTTCTTAGTAAGGTATGGATTATACAACAACCAAAATACTTGTTCAAATCTGAGAATTAATTCATGAAATGGAGCATTGGTCTAGTGGTGTCTCGGTCCCGTGCGTTGAATAAATCGCTTGATTGTGGGACACGCGGTGAGGATCAAGGGTCTTTACCTAAGCACTACATCTCTTGGCACGCCCCGAGGAGATCTTTATGGCCTATGTCAAAAAAAAATCAATGGACCAGTCTTATTTGGTGGGCTATGAATTAAAGATCAAAGTTAATTTGTTCACATTCATATTTATAGGGTGTGAGCAGTGGAGCATGTGTAGCAACAGTTATGTTCAAGGATGGAGAGATGCATGTTGCCAATGTGGGTGATTGTAGGGTGGTTATGAGCAAGAAGGGTGTAGCTAATGCATTAACAAGCGATCATCGTCCAGGACGAGAAGACGAAAGGATTAGGATCGAAAACTCGGTAGGTTGTTGTTCACGAATCACAAGTATATATGCTGCTGATGTGTAGTTAATTACTTCAAGTGATGTTTCTCTAAGCTTAGTTCACAATGGTGGATATTTCAGGGAGGTTATGTGAATTGCCGAAGTGGTGTGTGGAGAGTTCAAGACTCGCTTGCCGTCTCAAGGGCGATTGGAGATAAGAACATGAAAGAATGGGTTATATCTGAGCCAGAGACTAACAAATTGAAGCTAACTTCAGAGTGTGAGTTTTTGATAGTGGCCTCTGATGGTTTGTGGGACAAGGTGAGTAATAATATATATAACATGAAAACATTAATTAACATGAAATTTAATTCTTATAAGTTTGAGTTGATTTTTGTTTTCAGGTTAGTAATCAAGAAGCAGTGGATGTTGTAATGAAGAAGAAGAACAGTGTGAGGTCTTGCAAAGAACTTGTGGATTTGTCTTCAAGGAGAGGTGGAAGGGATGATATAACAGTGATGGTGATTGATCTCCAAAGGTTTATGTAGGTGATGATGAAGATGATGATTGAGCTAATTGGGAGAGAAGTTGCCCAAAAGAGGTTTATCAGAGTTTAATTAGGATGTTTATTAGCTGACATGAGATCACATTTTGGGGTTTATGATGGCTTGGAAGAAGAAACTAATTAGTAGAAATGTATGTATATAGTGACAGCTAGATCAGACAGGGTTCTGATTTTGATTAAGTTAATATTCCTTTGTTCTTTAACATTGAATTCTAATTATCACCATTAACAACTATATGTACTTTTTTATAATTAATTACATCTCTCTCTTTCTCTCTCTCCACGAACTGGTCCCACCAAATATTCTAGCCCCTCTCACGGAATGAAACAAGAGCATTATTTTTTTAGTCCATGACATATTTACAACTGGCCAGACAATCCCTTTGACTTTTGGTATCCTTTGTCAGCTTCTTCCGTTTGAAAATTCTTCCTTCTTTGGTCCCTCCGGTCCACAGAATTGTGAGGATTTTTGGGGAAAAAAAAATTCAATTTTTACCTTTTGGTGTTTTGGTGGGAAATCTCTCACCCAATCATGTCGCCATTCCTTCCTTTTCCTAGCCCAACAAGCTTCCTCATGTCCTCCATCTTGCTCCTCTCGTGAGAGTTTATCTTCACATGAACATCTACATTCCATCTTTCATTCCTTCTTTTTGCTCAAGGTTATTGAAAGGTAAGTCCATCTAATTCCAGGTAGAATAGTGATCCCTCTTCTTCTTCGTAAGGTGATCAATCCCTCTGACATCTTCTGCTTCCTTGTCCATTCAACATCTTATAATAATGAAACTACTAGTTTTGCAGATTGCCAATGGAAGACTGGTGGGGACTAATTGAAAAGATTAATGCGAGAATGACATCATGGAAAGGAAGATTCTCTTACTAGGAGGAAGAACCATACTCATCAATGCAGTATTATCCACAATTCCAAATCACTGGATGACAATCTACCACATATCGAAATAGATGATTAGGAAAATCGACGCTGTAAGTAGAGATTTCCTCTGGAGGGGAGCAAACACTGAATCACACTCTTATCGACTGGTGAACTGGGATAGACTATGTATGCCAAAGGACAATGGTGGTTGGGGAATCCTAAACCTAAGACTCTTCAATAAAGTTCTACTAAGAAAATGGTTGTGGATGATCCTTATAGTGGAGGCTAGCACTTTGTCCCTAAGATTCTCAAAAGAATACTTTAGAAGAGGCATTATTAAATCGCACACGCCCGATTTGCCTAATAGTGCATCCTTCTTATGAAAATTCATAAGCCATGAACGAACGGTGGTCTTTAACAATATAGAGGTGTTAGGACATGAGGCGACTCTACAAACTTGTATCGGACAAGCTGGGTCAAAGGGAAATCCCAGTGGAACTGGAGAATTCACTCCAAGCTATGATCCTTGAAAGGGCAACAAAACTTAGTAATGAAAATGAATTAATAGGGAGGGGCATAAGCATTCTCAAAACGAGGCGGCTTTCTACAACCCAAGCCCTAGGATATCAGGAACTATTGAACCATATCTCAAACACAAGTGGTACCAATAACAGACAAAAGGATATGGAAGCTAACCCCTAGCTAGAAAAAAAATAAATATATATATATATATATATATATACGGTAAACTCTATGTACAAATTGATTCGATGGTGAGGCCTTAAAAATGAAACTCTTTGCATGGTTGGCTAGGGATAATAAAAATCCTTACGCTTGACAACCTTCATAAAAGAACTTGGAGGGGCACGCGCACCACCTATTATATGTGTGAAACTGAGAATGAATCAGTAACACACCAATTGTTCTCCTAGTAACTATGCAACAAGCATTTGGACCCACACTTCAAGACCATATTTGGTCTAACCACATTAATGTTGCAGTCAGCTAAAGACATATGAGGTACGAACACCCTCTCGCCTGAGAGATGAACAAGATACTTCGGGAGGTTGGGATTGGTTGTCATGACCATTGGATGGAACATATGGATCGAAAGGAACAAAAAATGTTTCCAAGGGAACAACGAGTTTTCTTAAAACTCATCTATGATATCAATCTTCTTATGCTGTCTTGGTTTGTTGCAACTTATTCATCAAGCTGCACGAAGCTGGAGGTGGCTAAAAACCCGGTCATAAAGAGCTTGGAGTTCAGTAGGGAGTCAACAGTACCAATGCTACTAGGAGAGAGTTGAAGGTATCGGGGCTTTTGAGGATGACACCGTTATAGGTGCCAACTAAAGCAAATGGAGGATTGTGTGTTACCCACAACAGACCCTTATCAAATATTTATGTTTTTAACTCTTCTTGTAATCTGGACATGTAATGTTTAATTATGATAAATAAATATAGTTTATGCACTTTCCAATAAAAAATAAATATATATTGGTTTCATGGCACAATTATTTTAATTTTAATTTTATTATTATTTTTAAATTAGAAGCATGAACCCAATCTTGCCAAAACAATCCAATGATACTTTCATAATTTAAAAATATACAAAGAGTAATGATATACAAATTGAATAGGCTTATCGATTATTTGATATCCATTCAAGTTATCTGGAGATGATGGTGTTGACGATCTTAAGAAAACTTGAATGGTTTCGGTCATTCGGTAGGCCTTTTTGGTTTATATATCATTACTCACTCCAAATTTTAATTAAATTTAGCTTTTAAATAGATAATGACTAGTAAATGGTCCTTCCCATTATTCAGGATTTAATAAAAAAATCATAAACAATATGATGGTTTTGCTATTATATATTAAAATTCAATGCATAATGCCTAAACATCAACATCTAGTTTTTTTTTTTAAATTAAAAATACTCCCACTTAGTAATACAGATAGACTTTTTAAAATTAAAACATCCAAATTTCTGAGAAAATTTCGGAATCCCAATCTAGTATTTTTTTTTAAAAAAATTAAAATTAAAATTAAATGTAATCATAGACTCCCATAAATATATAGATAGATACTTTTTAAAATTAAAAATACACCCACTTAGTAATGTAGATAGACTTTTTAAATTAAAAAAAATCTAAAATTTTGATAAAATTTCAAGATCCCAATTTATTTTTTTAAAATTTTTTCAAAATTAAAATTATATGTAACAAATAGACTCCCATAAATATATAGATAGATAAAAACTTTTTAAAATTAAAAAAATTAAAATTATGAGAAAGTTGTATAATCTCAACTTAATTTTCTTGTTTTTTTTTTGTTTTTTTCTAAAAATTAAAATTAAACTCACTTTTGCGTAGTAATATAGATAGATGTTAATATAAAAACCTTCTATATATATATATATATATATATATATATATATATAATTTATGTTTTTTAATTCAAAATTTTTTTTCCTGAGAACCTAACATTTTTTTTTTTAAAATTAACACTTTTAAAATATTTCTAGATCAATTTTTAATATAAGAATCTAATTCTTCTATTTTCTAAAAACAAATTTAATGTGATAAAATCAATATAGATATCTTCTTTAAGCAAAAGGTGGCATTTCAAATGTCCTCATGAAACATCAGTTTCATCAATTCGTTATAATTCTAAATATTTTTAAACCAGTGTCATGTTGCAAATTTATTTATTTTTAAAATTGACCTTAAAGAAATGATTGAAATAATTATATGTTTGTTAATATGTATATATACATGAAAAAAAAACTTGATATTAAAGCATTTTTTATTATTGGTATGTATTAATTAAAGACAGGATTACTACAAAAATGTGGACGTGCCGGAGTGGTTATCGGGCATGACTAGAAATCATGTGGGCTCTGCCCGCGCAGGTTCGAATCCTGCCGTCCACGCACGCATTTTGCTACTTCCTTTTAATTTAAAGTTCGAGTGGAATTTACTTCTTTTTCCCAATATTTCTCTATTCAACTGTTCCTTTAATATAAAAAAAAATATTTTTTTGCCCCCTCCCATCAAACTCTCTTTAAATAGTTCAACATTAAATCAGAATCAATCAAAGATTGATCAGTAAAAATGAAGCAAATTCGAGTGGATATAAAGCAACCCAATCAGTTCAAAAGGCATAGAATATTGTTATCAATTCATGATCTCTGGTACGAAGTGTTTAAATTTTGATATCATGCATAAAATATTAGGGTAACCACCACTTATAAAACCCAAACACTTGGTGTATTTCACATGGGCCCCTCTTTTTATTTTAAGCCTGTTCCCATTCTTTATGGGGGACTAATTCATTTTCCCAGAGGCTAACGTCTACAATGATAGTATTTTTTTTTTTTTTTGGGGGATGGAGGTGGAGGGACTGCCTCTCTATACCATGCTCACATTCTTTCAAACTCACGACAGTAGAATCCACCACTTATAAAACCCAAGCACTTAAGTATTTCATGGTGGGCCTCTTTTTTATTTTAAGCATGTTCACATTCTTTCAAATTCCTGATGTGGGACTAATTCATTTTCCAACACAAAGCAGTTCCAATTTATAATTATAAAGACCAATCTCTTCTCACACCATCAATTCAAGCAAGTTAATTATATACCTTCCAAATAAAATCTTCATATAAATCAAACTTATTTGAGCATACAAACTTATTCCAATGATAAATAGTGACAATAACAATAAGCTTAAGACTCTCCTCCACTTCTACCCATCCTTGTCTTCCTATCTTTCATGTGATCTAGGCTAAGTATGTAACGCCCCGACCCGGTTCCAGGGACCTCGGGAACATCGACAGATCGGCCGTATCCAAGTAGAGACGAGCCCCACTCGAATACAAGGCCTAAAATGATAAGCAGATAATATAAGAAACCAGAAAATAATCAATAAATGAACCACAAAGTCTCAGCGGAAATATAATAAAATCAAATGAGGGTCCATAGCCCTCTACACAATCCAGGCCCTACAAGGGTCCTAATAAAATAAAGACAATGTCCTCACACACAAAAATAAAATAACCTAGGGAGGTTCTCCAACCTCAGCAATATCCCGCCCCAACTCTCGTCGTCCTTGAGCTTGAGTCTACCTACTCCTCAGGACCTGAAATGAGAGAAGAGAAAAGTCGTGAGCTTTTGAATGGAAAGCCCAGTAAGTACCCTGCAAGAATCACAAGGGTCAGTTGAAACATATATCAATAACATAGGATCATCAAACAAAGGGGGTACACCCCATACAAACAGATCCTAACATCCAAATTTACAACCTCGTGAGCTCGGATGATAAGTCCAAAGATAACTCAAAGAACGATTTCCCGGATACCAAAATTTCGTCAGATCATATAACGCAGCCTCAGATCGCAAACAATGTACCTCGTCAGCGAGCTTAATTTAACCCGTCCGTGACTCGGTAGCGCCACCCCACGCGGTCACACGGCCAAAGAAATCAACCCCACCGACAGGGACGGAGCCTCTGGACTCCAATCAAGCCGGGCGGAAGATCGTAACCTAGTTGACACGCACCTCCCAGCCAAAGACACAAGACCATGTGCCCATGATCAAGTGTCGGCCTACCTGCATGGTAGTCCAACTAAGTATATCAACAAACGGTAGTCCTAAACTACCACAAGCAATTCAACCATGCACATAATAGGAAAGATATCAATCAAATTATCTATGTGCATGTATCAACAAGAATAAGTGCAAAACAAGATCATGCTAACAGATAGCATCCAACAAGGCAAGAAAACCCATGCAAGGGTGGAAACAAGGCAAGAGTGACTTACCTCACTAGTAAGTCCAACCAACAAACCCGCGTCTCTCCTGACGCCGCTCAAAGCTCCAAGTCGATACCTGGAAACCATAAACTAGTCACAAAACAATGCATACATGCTCGTGAACAACCGGTTCTACAACGAATGTCTACTAACACTAATGCAGAATTTCTGAACCTATCGCGCAGTCCCAAAGGACAGTCCATAACTTTTGATCCAGGAATCTGTTTGAGGTGAAACAGGGCTCGTTGGAAAGATCTTTTCCTCATCTTTCCAACGGTACCTTACACGACCCTATCGGATAGCTACAGGCTGCCCAGCTGTCCGTCGAACGGGACAGCCTGACCACCTGTCCTTTTCCATTTCCACTTGACTTGCCTAACTCAAACCCTTTAAATCTTCCAATCTGGACTACCACACCATTTATTTTATTTTATTTAAATTTATTTCTTATTTGAGAGATTTCAGCCCTCCAACAAAAACTGGGAAGTGTAATATTTATTTATAAAGGCTCCCTTAACATCATATACAAATACCTGACAAAGCATGCTCTTAGCTTCCAACTCAGAGTTTATTGGAAACATGAATTATCCCATCCATGTCCCATCCTAAATAATATCTCAATGTCATTCCTCTCTCATGCTCTTGCTGGCAATCCTCCCCCCAGCTTCTTGCATTGGCACATGTATTTTAATTTTCATTAAACCTTATAAATTTTATCAACAAGAATGCCCATTCTCCTATTTATGAATTCCACAAAAATTCCAGAAATATATTTGATAAAATTCTAAAAGCCAAAGCAATATGCCAATTCATTTCCATTCATAGTCCAAATACCAAATGGACCCGGATCCAATTGATCAAAGCATCACCAATATTAATATTCCATGAATACTCAGTGACTCATTATCACATACACCTGCATAACCTCAAGACAGTTTCTATTCCCACATATTCATATTACAAACCACAACCACTCAGAGCTTCAAAATTCTCATACATGTCTCTATTAACAATCTCCTGGAAAATCAAATGAGGTAAACTTTCATAGTTGCATAATACCCATTTAATCACTCCATGATATCCACATATATCTATACATGGTTTCCCAATAGTTTTCCAGATAGTACTTAGCATGCCAAAATATAAAACAGGCCTCAAAATTTAAATTATTAACTAAGAAAAATCTAAGAATCTCTTAATCAAAGCACAATACTATCTTTACACAAGTATTATCCAGTGTCCATGCAAGCTAAGAGAGAAAGAAACCCATCTTAAACTCAAACATGCATGCCCATCACAGCCTCACTGTGAATCACCAACTCCTGATGAGCAGAAACACTCTCTATTCACACACTTGCACACAAACACAGCAACCTCAAAAGAGAAATATCCGTAGTTTATGTATTCACAATTAGACACTGTCAAGTCTCAACAGCAGCCTCAGAACCTCTTTTGTCCATGCCATCCATTACTCTTGAACTAATCCACAATTACCACTTCTTAAAAAGTCAACTTCTGAACCTTATCCACAACCAAACATCACATGAACACCCATGATCACAACCAAGAATCCTTAAAAGTCCTCAGAATTATGATTACCAAGCCATTACCCCACTAACCATCATGCAAGAATTATCATTATATATATATCCATCAAGGTTCCACATGCAACACTCATGGAAAATCATCACCCAAAACCATTTAATAGTGAAATCAAGTCTTATCTTACTTTCATAATAATGAAACCCATGCATGCAAAGACAACCTACAGTAGATCGCTGAACTCTCACCACGTTGATAACTACCAAATTAATGGCCTCTAGGATTTGTTTCAAAGATGTCCCAACAACTACCATCACAAACCTCTCTTCCCTTGAATTCAAAACTTAGTCTAACATGCATCAATAACCATGACAACCTTCAAGTAATTAATATCCCAAAGATGATGCCCTCTAATAGGTTTTTTTCCATACGCATATATACACAACTCGTGGTTCGAAGACTCACAAACCCTCTCATCATCTCGATCTAAAACACATCCTAATCTTGGTATAAACTCGCTACCATCTCAAAGCAGTAAATGGAAAACATAACCTTATATGCATGCAAGAAAGAACCAAGAACTCACCGACGCGTTGGCGATCCGTTCCAGAGAGCTTCTCCACCCCTTTAAAAAGTGCCCGGATGATCCTCCTTTACTCCTTGTACTCCGGCGTAGCGCAAAGGTGGGAGTGGCGGCGCTGGTTCTTAATTGCAAGACGGCATTAGGGTTCAGGAGCGGTACCCTCCTTATATAGATGCCCAGAAATCCCTCCCCACATCGAAAACAAATTTTCAAATTAAAACAGAAATCTTATCTTTATCTCCAAGATATGGTGCGATGGCGAGTTCTCGGTGGCCTGCGCTTGTGGCGGAGGTGAAGTCCCAAAGAATTAACCATCGAGAATTTCCCAACCGCTAGATCACCCTCGGATCCCATCACAAAATGGCCCAATCAAAGATATGCTCACGTGCATGCATGCACGCGTCCTTTTTTTTTTGCATACTAGTCCTTCTATGTATTTAAAATTATATTGAAGTGATACTTTATTATGCAACATTGCATAAGTACCCCCTGTACTTTCTCTTAATTACTCTTTAGCCCATCCTCGTGAGAGAGTGTAATATTTCTTCTAAGTCCTCATTTAATCATATTTAGGGATTTAATCTATTTAACTTTAATTTTTTTTTTCCAATCATAAAATACTTAAAATTAGAGATCTCAAAAATTCCTCAAAAACCCTAGGATTTTACAAAGTAAATGGCTCAAGCTCGATAGCCGGACATAACATTAGTCCGGCTATCGAGGGGTTCTGAGAGAGAATGATCTCGTAGCCATCGTAGTAAGGCTCCATCCCCTCACCCGATATGAGCTACCAAACAAGACAACCACTGAAGGTTCCACTGCCAGACCGAGAAAAGTTGTAGATGTTCTTGTAGATGGTGCTCATGTATATGTCCCTGCTTGTGACTGTGAAGCGGGAGGATCAGGGAAAGAGTGAAGACAGAAGGACTGAGAAGAGGAAGGCAGAGGGAGGAGGGGCTATGATAGAGGAGAAGAAGAGACAAAGAAGAAGAAGAGAAGTTTTTGGAGAAAGATTGTCTGCCCTCTCTGCGACATTTTCATTGTATTTATAACTGCAATTGTAATTGACTGAGATTGCTTCTAACAAACTACTGCAAGCGCTCACTGACTCCCTGATCTTCTCCTTGTGTTTTTCTTGGTTACTCTTCGACTCAAAGTGCTTATCTATATCATATCTACACATCATGTCATGTCAAATTTGTGGAGTCTATCTTTCCCTTCTCTTTAGTCTTAGGTTATCCTTCCTCTAACACTCTCTCTTATTGGTGCTCCTCTGTTTCCTTTCTTTCAATTACTGGCTCATCATCCCCAGCTTAGAAGTTTGCAACCTCTGCTAGCTAGCTTTATCCCGGATCTCTCTTCCTTCTCTCACACTAGTCTTCCCCTTTCTATTCTCCCTCCCTACGCCTAGGATTAGGATTTGATGTCTCAGACGACTGCCACACACCCTATCTCTGCCACCCCTCTAACCATCGTTACCTCAACCCACCTCACCTTTGTCACCCCTCTAACCCTTGTCACCTCAACGCACTTCAACTTTACTGCCCTCCAACCTCCGTCATCTTAAGCCACCGCGCGTCTCCACCCTTCTAGCCTCCTCTTCCCGAATTATATATTATCACCAGATCCAAAAATAAAATCTACAAACTGATCAATAATTAAACCTTATAGGTAGCTCACTAATTCCAATGACCTTAAACTAACATCCATGACTCATGCCATTAAAAATCCCAAGTGATGTCAGGCTAAGTTTGAGGAGTATGATGCTCTCGTTCAAAATGAGATTTGAGGACTTGCTCCCTCTGACCCAAAATAGAATTTGGTTGGTTGCAAGTGGATTTTTCATACCAAATATTTACCTGATAGTTTTGTTGGCAGGTATAAGGCTCTCTTGGTTGCAAGGGGGTTTCATTAGCTTCTTAGAGTTGATTATCATCTACCACTAATCATCTCACCTTTAACCTTTGCGGCTAATCATGTTTAGCCCATTTGCTAATTGGATGTGAATAATGCCTTTCTTCTGGGTACCTTCTCTAAGGATGTATTTATATCACAACCACAAGGCCTCAATCTTGATCATCCTCATCATGTCTGCAAAATTCGCAAGGCTATTTATGGTCTTAAATAAGCTCCATGCGCTTTTGTATCATGAGTTACACCAATTTCATGTTACCTTTGGCTTCGTTAACTCTCATACAAACTCCTCCTTGTTTATCTTATCCAATATTAATACTATGATTTATATTATCCAATATGATTTATCTTCTGGTCTATGTAGATGACATTATTATTATTATTATTATTATAGGTGATGATAATGGTGTTGTACAGAAGTTCATACATCTCCTTGCTTAACGATTCTCTCTTAAGGATCTTGGACAATAAACTTATTTTTTTGGAGTTAAAGCTGCTCCCATTCTCAAAGTTTACTTTTTGTAAGATAATTGAAACATAGAATGTCAAGATCCTTACTTAAGAGAGATGCAACCTCCTTTAATGCTATGGTGTTTTACTATAAAAGGACAACAAGAAATCTACAAAGAGGAGAAACCAGACATAACTTTGTAGCAGAAATTTTTAGTAAAGACTTAACAGAGCAACATCAATTTACCAAGCTTCATTTGATTCAAAACATCTTAAAAAATATAGGATGCAAGGGATGAAGTTCTTTAATACTTTTTTTCACAACTTTTTTATAGCTGCCATACTTACTTTACTTTTTACCTTTTCTTTGATAAGACCACACACACATGCATAAAGTTCTAAAAAAGAGACAATAAAATACATAACAAAGACTAGTCAACTATGGCTGGTCAACACATCTAGTTGCACATTAATACTCTAACATTAATTTCCCCCCTTAATGTGCTCTTCTTGAACTCCAAGCATTCCTCTAAAGAAGATAAACTTATCCTTTGGAAGTACTTTTGTCAAATTGTTTGCAACTTTTTCTTCTCCTTTGCAAAATTTGAGCTCGACTTCACAATCTTCAATTGCATCTCGAATGAAATGGTGTTTGATTGCTATGTGACGGGTTCTACTATGATAAACTGAATTTTTCACAATATTTATAGCTGATTTGTTGTCATAGAACAATATAGTAGCCTCCTTTTTCTTCTCACCAAGGTCTTTAAATATCTTTCTTAACCAAATATCTTGAGAAGTTGCAAGACTAGCTGAAATATATTTAGATTCTGTTGTAGATTGTGCAACACTTTGTTGCTTATTGGATGCCCAAGAAAACACTCTGGAACCCAATGAAAAGCAATAGCCTGAGGTGCTCTTCATGTCATCTATGCAGCCACTCCAATCACTATCACAATATCCAATTAACTTTGCATCAACACCTTTGTTGTATTTAATTCCATAGTTGATTGTGCCTTTGATGGACCTCAATACTCTTTTTGCAGCTCCAAGATGCAATTAGCCAGGATTATGCATAAATCTTGAAAGTAAACTTGAAGCAAACATGATGTCTGGCCTTATAGCTGTGAGATATAATAAATTTCCCGCCAAGCTTCTATATAATGTGGCATCAAATTTCTTTTCTCCATTTTCCTTAACAAGTCTTTCATTAACCACAAGTGGTGTGGCCACTAATTTGCAATCTAGCATGTATATTTTATCATATCACCTTTGGCAAATAAAACCCCCCCCATCATCTTGTTGATAAATCTCTATACCAAGAAAATGATGCAATAATCCTATATCGTTCATGTCATATCTTCTCATCATTTCTTTCTTGAAATCAACAATCATCTTCTCATTATTGCTTGTGTAAAGTAAATCATCCACATATAATGCAACAATTAGAATGTTTGACGCACCTTGACCTTTTATATATATATATATATGGTTGCCTCACTTTTGCTCTTTTTAAACCTTTGCTCTAAAAACTATGAGTCAATTTGGCTATTCCAAGCCCTTGGTGCTTGTTTCAACCTATATAATGCTTTCTTCAATTTATACACCTTGTCTTCTTCACCCTTTTTGACAAAACCTTGAGGTTGATGGACATACACCTCCTCCTTCAATTCTCCATTTAAAAAGGCAAATTTTACCTCTAGTTGATGTCTATTTCAGCCTTTTTGGGCAGCAATGGCAATTATGGCTCTAATGGTATCAAGTCTTGAAACTGGCGCAAATGTTTCATTTTAATTAATACCAGGCTGTTGTGAGTAGCCTTTAGCAACTAGCCTTGCCTTCTTTTTAAGGATAGAACCATCCGAATTCAACTTTACTTTGTAAATCCACTTCACTCCAATGACCTCCTTGTTTTTATGGATAGAACCATCCGAATTCAACTTTACTTTGTAAATCCACTTCACTCCAATGACCTCCTTGTTTTTAGGATTCTCCACTAGCTTCCAAAAATCTTCAAGTACTTCACCGATAGCTTCCTTCCACTCCAAGCTTTAATTGGAGTTTGGTTCCACACCGCTTTAGTGAGACTTCTATATTGAGTAGATATACAGCTGTATACACCACTTTTGCCAAAAAAAATTTGGGTAGACCTTTGTCATGTAACATGCATTTTACCATTTCCATTACCGTTTGGTTTTTCCTCTCGAAAACACCATTTTGTTGCGGAGTGTAGCCAACGGTCAAGTGTCTTACCATGCCTTCATCTTCACAAAATTCTTGAAATTCATTTGAGGTGTATCCTTGCAACGATCACTTCTCAAAATTTGATGTGATGGTCTCTTTGATTCTCACAAAGCTTTTGAACTTCTTAAAAATTGAAAACACTTGAGACTTTTCTTTCATGAAGTAGACCCAAGTCATTCTTGTACAATCATTTATAGATAGGATGAAGTATTTGTTACCTCTATGTGAGATAGTCCTCATTGCCCCACATGCGTCAGTATAAATTAGCTCTAGCATATTCTTGGATCTCCAAGAAACTCCTTTAGGAAATGGTTGCCGATGCTGTTTTCCAAGTGCACTTTCATCAAACAAAACATCACAACTTATGATAATTTTGTTAGTCTTCTAGTTAAACAATAGCTATAGCCTTTAGATTGTGAGCTATAGCCAACAAAAAATGCATTTTCACTTACTTCATCAAGCTTGTACCTTTTCACTTTTGGAATTTGATCATAGCAAATGCTTGATTTCCTCCATTGTTGAGATTAATTGGGAAACTTCGGTTTGTCTCCATTTTAATTTTTATAGTCAGCTGACTACCATCCTTTTATAATAGATAGAGCACTGATTATCATCAAAGTTTAGTGTCTATTATGCTCAAGGAGTTGTCCAAGACTCAGCAGATTTTGGTCTAAGTCAGGAACAAGCAATACATCATGAATAAATTTGGTGCCTCTCTTTGTTTGAACACTTATGGTTCCTTTTCCTTATGCTTGCACAATACCTTAATTTCCCATCTTGACTTGAGTTTTAATTTATAGACTCATTCAAGTCGACAAAGATAGATCTCTTCTTTGTCATATGGTTGCTACAACCACTATTAAGGAACCATACATGCATCATCATTGGTTCCGGTTGCCATGTGACAAGCAAAAAATAAATTTCCTTTACTACCTTGCTCCTCTTTTGAAAAATGTGCTTGTTGAGTTGATAATTCTTCTAAATATGGTCAAATCTTTTGCAATGGTGGCATTTAGGTTTACTCTAATGCCAACAATCCTTCTCAAGGTTATTGTCCTTGCCACAAATGTTGCAAGACCTGAAATTTTCTGCAGAGAATGTTCTTGAAAAAATATTTCTACTTCTACCTCTTAGATTTCTTCCTCTTCCTCTTCCAAGGCAATATCTTCCACCTCTACTTGATTCTCCACCTTCATCATTCTTGGGGTTGATATTAGCTTTGTTTGGACGGCACTCTCAATTGATTTTTCAGCATGCCTTGCAATTCTTTTTTCATGGGCGATCAAGGATCCCATCAACTCTTGAACATTCATTGATGAGATATCCTTTGTCTCCTCAATTATTAACACCATAGGATCAAACTTTTTGAGGCAAACTAACAAGAATTTTCTTAACAATTCTGCTATCTTTAATCTCTGTTGGGATTGCAAACAGAGTTCCACATCGGATAATTGGAGAAAGTGGAAGGGGCATAAATATAGGTTGAACCACTTCAAAGTAGCAAGGCCTTTTCGGTTAAGCCCAAGAACAAAACCGTCGCGGGCTTTCGGGCCCAAACAGCGGACAATATTGCTACTTGTGTGAAGTGTGGGGTGCCCCGGTCCTAACAATTGAGTATCGAGCTAGGTCTCTCCAAATGCCAGAGGGGTGGACAGATGGTGGATCGATCCACTGAAGTGCATCCCTGTATAATGATCCCAGTGGCAAACAAAGAGAGAAAAAGCTGAAAGAAAGTTCTCCAAGTATAGCGGTGTGATCGACGGGCTCGATTGATTCACGTAAGGCGTGCACCCTCAACGCAGTGATGTTGAGCGGTCGATGGTGTTTGGCTTGAGGGGAGGCTGATCCTATAAGCATGTGAAAGGGAGTTCGCGGGTTCGCAGGGACGCTCTAGGGAATCACGTAAGGCGTGTGCTCCGGCGCAGTGATGTTGAGCAGTCAGTTGAACAAGACGAACAAAGCTCATGGTGTTTGGATTAAGGGGAGGCAGACAATGTGGTCCTTTATTTGAGGGGAGGATTGTTGGGATTGCAAACATAGTTGCACATCGGATAATTGGAGAAAGTGGAAGGGGCATAAATATAGGTTGAACCACTTCAAAGTAGCAAGGCCTTTTGGGTTAAGCCCAAGAACAAAACCGTGCGGGCTCGGGCCCAAAGCGGACAATATTGCTACTTGTGTGAAGTGTGGGGTGCCCCCGGTCCTAACAATCTCCTCACCAAAAGCTTTCATTTCATTCACAACTTTGATGATCTTTGTGTAGTAATCTTGCACATCTTCAAATTTTCAAGCTCTCTTCTCAATGTTTGAAGAGTAACATTTTTAACTTTGAGATTCCCTTGGAATTCTCTTTGTAGAATTTGCCATTCTTTATTGGCTTGATTGGCTCCCATAATCCTTGAAAAGATATTTGCACTTACACCTTGTTGAATATATGAGAGAGCCTTGGCATCCTTCCTTTTATGATCTTTGAGTGCTTTTAGTTCTTGATTGCCAAGATTTGTGCTAGATGGAGGTTCATCATATCCATCCTCACCATATTCCCACAAGTCTTATAAGACCACACCAATGATCAAAATGTTTTCCATAAAACACTGGAATTGGAGGACTATCACTGTTTTGGCTTGCCATGTGATTCCTTTGTAAATGAGTTAATAGAGATAGAACCCTGTAGCTCTGATACTAGATCTTGTAAGATAATTGAAAAGAATGTCAAGATCCTTACATGAGAGAGATGCAACCTCCTTTAATGCTATGGTGTTTTACTGCAGTAAGGACAACAAGAAATCTACAAAAAAGAGAACCAAGACATAGCTTCATAGCAGAAATTTTCAGTAAAGATTTAATAGAGTAGCATCAATTTTCCATAGCTTCATTTGATTCAAAACATCTTTTTAAAGAACATAGGATGCAGGGGATGGAGTTCTTCAATACTTTTTTTACAACTTTTTTACAGCTGCCATACTTTACTCTTTACCTTTTCTTTTATTAGACCCCACACACACCTGCAGAAAGTTCTAAAAAAGAGAAACAATAAAATACATAACATAGACGAGTCACTGGACAACACATCTAGTAACACATTAATACTCTTAACACTTTTGTCTCAAGATCGGTATATTACTTTTCTCAGCTCTCTCTTGTTAGTAATTTGAAAATAGTATCCTCGCCTAATATAACTATGCATTCCAATATATAATTCCTCGTGACACGAGAAAAACCTTATAAACCACGGGTACATATCGATCCTAAATTACAATATCGCCAAACTGATCATCACTGATTATTAGTAACAAGAACAATAAGCTCAAGACTGTCCTCCACTAGCTTCTGCCCATCTTTGCGTTCCCATCTTTCATGTGCTCGTCTTAAACACCATGAGTAAGGCTAAGCAAATGGCTCAAGTTGGACATAACATTAGACTGCCCGGTGATTAGTCCGGCCGTGGAAGGGTCCTGAGAGAGAATGATCTCGTAGCCGTCGTAGTATGGCTCCATCCCCGAGCCGGACATGAGCTGCCAAACGAGACCGCCGCCGAAGGTCCTGCCACCGGACCGGGCAAAGTTGTAGATGTTCCTGTAGATGGTGCTCATGTACATGTCCCTTTTTGTGACTGAGAATCCTGGATCCTTGTCAGACTTGCCAAATTCAGTAATGACTATGGGTTTCTTCAGGATTTTGTTGGCGTCATCCCAGTGGCTCCACATCCACCTTGTTGCAAATGCTGTCTGGTCTGCCTCACTATGTCCAGAGAGCCTGCAATTCAATGGTTTTTATTGATTATATATAATTTGGTTTTCAGAGAGATAGAGAGACAGAGAGACAGAGATCTGACCAAATATCAGGATAAGCGTGGATAGTGGCAAAGTCAATGTTTTTCAAGAGATTGCTGGTGATGAAGTCAGTGCCAACTTGATAACCAGGGTTGTATTGCTTCTTTTCTGGCATTGAATCACCATAGAATCCTTCCATTCCAATCTCTAGCAAGTGTTTGTTGTCTATGGACTTGGTGTAATCTGCCATCTCTTCAACCCAAGCCTGCATGCATTTTGAATATTTAATGAATCAACTTACGTACTGTGCATTCATGCATGCATATGTATCCTTTTAATTAATTGCATGGTGGTGATACTTACATGCACCATCTTGCCAGAATAGTCAGCTTGACAGCGTGGCTCATTGATCAGCTCCCATGCCATGATTGTTGGATCATCTTGGTATACCATGTTTGTGATGGTGTTGTATCTGGTTAACACTTTCTGCAATATATCAAACAAGATAATTAAATTCACAGTGTGTATATATATATGTAAAGTTTTTCTCAATTACATGCATATGCATATCATCTACATATATGTAAGTAAACCTTGATATGGTTCTTGTAATAAGTTTTCACCAGTGAATTTGTATAGAAATCATCTTCACCATTGACCGCCTCTCCTGCACTCTTAGCCCATTGCACATACTGTTGCTTTCCTCCGAAGTCCTTGAAGTTGTTTGCAAGGGTCAAAATCAATCTAATTCCATATCTCTTAGCCTCCGAAATCACATAATCCAATGCCTGAACCCCATCCAATTCATCATACAATCAGTAAAATTTCAACATATATATGTATCTACACAAAAGAGTGAACCAGTGATATTTATTTATATATATAAACACATGCATGCATGCATGCAAGCGCAAATGCACTCAACCTGAAACACACGTTCATCATACACCCCTGGAGACACCTGAAGAGCTCGGTCACCTCCATCACTAAAAGCCCATGTCCTGCAGACACTAAGACCTGCGGCGGAAGCATCCCGGAACACTTCAAAGACTTTGTACCGTTCTGCGGGGTCTACACCAACATGCATCATCCAGTATGAATTGAAACCATTGAAGAGGAAAGGAGAGCCATTGAGAACAAACTGATTCCTTTGTATCCTAACAAATGAATCCCCATTTGGCTGTCCTTGTGATTGTGCTTGTGCACTGAGAAACCAAAGAGCAAGAGAAACGCAAGCAAAGAAACAAGAACAAGGACAAAACTGAGCCATTCGATGATTTGAAGAAAAGAACTAATGATTGGAGCTATGATCGATGGTAAAGAGTTTGGAGGGAGTGGGATTTATAGGGAATGGAAAGTGAAACAAGTCCATGAAAATGAGTAGAACTCGGTTGTCTAAGATTGGATTGTTGCTAAAGATAGCAAGGGATCGATCAGAGAGGGAATTTAACACTAAACGCTAGGGGAGCTGGTAAGTAGGCTGTAATAACTGTTGCTTAAACATTTATTATTTCACTCCAAGTTAATGAATTTATTGTGTGGGTATATACATATGTTAAATACAAAGGAGACAAGAGTTGAAGCCTTTTGGTATTTTTCAAGAATTGTAGAACAATAGGAGTTAGATTTTGGATTTGTTAAAAAAAAAACTCAGACATTAATTTAGTTATGAGATCAAAATTATATATTTAATGGATGGATAAGATCAAGCTCCTTTTGTTTTTACTCGCTGTTGAAGAGAATGAATGAATGAATTTAGTCATACGAGAGAAGTTGGTGGTCGTGCCATGGCTTAATTAGCTAGGATGGTCCTATATATGCTTGCTAGATTGAGGAAACATAATATTTGGCGGCGGATAATGACATAAATTTATGTCGAAAAGAGGGCCAATGGATAGAGTTTGGAACAGATAAAGCGGATTCATTAAAGTTTGCAATGTTTGGGACTTGGGAGATCATAGAGTCTGCTTATGTTACTTAGTTTTATGTCGTGATATGTAGGTGTGCCTTTCTTTCCCTTGGTTTTTCCCTATTTTCCTTGGTCAGCTGTTTCTTTAATACCAAAGTAAAGGAGATAAAAAAAATTGAAATAAAAAAATGTCTTTTTTCCCCTGCCAATACAGTTTCTTAAAATTCTTTTAATATATAGTAAACTGAATTGTTATGGTGAAAAAAATGGACCTTAATGTTTGGGGAGCCACGTGGAAATTCACCCATTACTCACTAACAAGGGAACATGGGCCTTGCCTTTCGGCTCTAAGATGGGAGCCGAGCTTGATTATTATTATTATTATTATTATTATTATTTTTTTTTTGGGAATAAAGAGCTACATAGCTAATTCAGAACATTGTATTCTAACTCAAAATATAATTCTCTCAATGGGACTGGTAGACTTTGAGCATCTGTGAACAGCAAATTAGATTGTGAGGCATTGGCCATAGATGCCAAATAACCTGCACAAGAGTTGTCCTCTCTTGGAATGTATTCGACTTCCCAATTGTTCATTTGATTTAATATTCTTCGGCATCCTTCAATCAGGTTCTTCATGCTCAGATTTATGTCATGTGTTTCATCTTGTAAGCATCTCACCAAACCCTGGTTATCAGTATAAATCTTGGCTCTTGTGCTTGATTATTTTCAAGATCTCGTTTGCCTCGTGTTTAGGGTTTCTTTTGGTGTTTATATATTTTACTCCCTGATAAATATAGTCAAATTATATTTTTAAATACTTATAATTCTCTATCGGTAATCTCAACAAATTTGAAGATTTTTTATATTAACTAACATTTTATTTTACAAATTATTCTTTAAAATAACAAGTTACTCATGTAATTATTATTAGAAATGATAATTATGTTTAATATATATATATATATATATATATATATATATATATATATATATATATATATATATATATATATGATTTTATTTTAGTGAAAATTTTTCGAAGAAAATAAAATAGATTTTTTTCTTTATATGAATTACATTAAAAATATAATAGACTCACAATAAATCTAAACATATAACCTTTACTTAAGAAAAAAAATCCATAAGTAAGAAAACCTCTACATTCACGTATAAACTAACCGTGACTATAGATTACTCTAATACCCACACATAAATCTACGCGTGGCTATAATATATAACCTATTTTCACGGCAAAAAAAAAAGATCCATAACTAAATTAATAAACCTCTATAGTCACATATAAAATAACCGTGACTATAGATTAGTTTAATACTCACACATAAGTCTAAGCGTGACTTTATTAATATATAACCTAAAGTCACGGTAAAAAAAAAATTGACTAAAAATACCTTTATAGTCAAATATAAAATAACCATGACTAGATTATGCATGAAACTAAGCATGACTAGTACTATAATATATAACATATCCGTGACTAAAAAAACCTCTACAATCACATATAAGATAATAGTGACTTAAATTACTTTAATACTTGCATGAATCTAAGTGTCTATATTAAGTTTTAATCACGCTTAAATTTTTGTGAGTAAATGTAACATTTCTTGTAGTTAAGGAAGGTGATCGGGGAATTCTTTAGAAGATTTCGATGGAGAGGTCGGTTATGATCAACGATCCTTCTTCTTCTTTTTTCGTTCCACGGGATCAAATTAAGCCTCGTCTAGAGATTGGCCTTCTGGGATTGAACCTCACAGAGAGAAAATTGCGGGAGAAAAAAGGTTCAAGTGCTCGTGCCGAGTACCGTGCTCTTGCCGTTGTTGTTGCAGAAAACCCTTCAACTTCTTCGAGAACTCCAGATCGGCCTCCCCTCTCCTCTGAGACTCTTATGCGACAACAATAGTGCCATATTCATTGCTTCCAACCCGGTCACCAAATCTTGCTCCAAACATATTGACATTGACTGCCATTTTGTTCGGGAACTTGTTGCTCAACGGGTTATTAGTCTAGGTTTTGTTCCGTCACACCTACAGCTAGCTGATGTTTTCACAAAAGCAGTGGCTAAATTATAGTTTTTCTTGGATCGTGGCAAGTTGTGCATCTTTCCTTTCTACCACGCCAACTTTGAGAAGGGATATTAGAGGACAATCTGATTCCTCTGATTATGACTAAGATATTAGTGATTCTTCACAATTACAGTAATTTATTTTTCTTGTATGTTTGTTTCCATATTTGTAATTATACAACTACCATGTATACCATATATCCCTTGTCTATAAATGAATATCTCCTCACAACATATGGTGAGGTGTTTCCTCTTCAAAATCCCCACTCTTGCAAGGTGAGGGTCAGGTTAGTGATGTTCTCCTGTGTATTGACATAGGATTGAGCTGCCATACGGGTGATGTGCTCTTGTGAACTAACATAGGATCGAGCTACCCTGCCTATACACGTCCTTGACTTCCCATGTGTGGGCACTTGTTGTCTCTTTGTCAAGATATATATATATATATAACGGTGCTATTATCAAGCCGGCCGGACACTGTGAAGATCCGACCGGCCTCCCATTTTGGCTCATGGAGCAGTTTGAAGGATTTCCAACCATATGGATGGGAAGATCACTGAAAAATAAGCTAGCCTGTCAATTTTCATATAATTTGGTGACCGTTTGGTCCTCCCACTTAACTGTTCTTATTTTAGGGAAATTTTAACGGTTCCGAATTTCAACCATTAAGTGGGAGGACCAAACGGTCACCAAATTGTATAAAAATTAATGTACCTAGCTTATTTTTCACGATGATTTTCCCATTCATACGGGTTGAAATCCTTCAAATATGCTCCAATGGAATTAATGAGTGGCTTGACCGGATCTGCAGACAATGATCCTACCAATTGCGATAATAGACTTATCAGTATATATATATATATATATATATATATATATATATATATATATATATATATATATATATATACTTGGCTCTTTTCTATCTAGAGTTTCTTCTACTATTTTCTCGAATTATTTGGACTAACTTAGCATAGTTATCTTCTCCCATCAAGCAGATCGCAGTATGGCTTTTGGGAAAGCCACACCCATCATAGGATTTGATGAGTCTTTACCTGCTACTTGTAGAGCAGGACTAGCCAATGAATTATCAGCTTCATTGAGAGCATCTGATTGTATTTTTGTCAAATTAATACACAACCGTCAACGCATTTGATGTGTCTTTACCAATTGCCATTTGCATTGGACTAGCTGATGGTTTTGTTACCCCATCAGAGGTTGTAACAGTAGGAGATATATAATAGTTAATACCCAAATGATGTTTCGCAAATTTAAATGTATCTGAAAGATTTTCAAAACCTTTGTAAAGTGGATTTTTAAAATTTTTGACACTATCTAAAACTTCAGACCATGTAGAAAATACATCTGTCGTAAAACCATCAATAACTGCATAATATTTATAATTTTGTCTGGTGTTATAAGTATTAAAATACTCGGCTAAAGCATTTAAGCATGTATGAAAATATCTAGGATCGGAAGGTATTTTATTCTTGGCTAACCAAAGATTGGCTAACAAACATTTTTGTTTAGTGGAAACTGAAATATGATGGAGCGTTTTAAAAGATAAATTTGACTGAGGAAAACTGTGTAATGGAATAGTACCAAATGTAAGAACGTCTAGTTGATAGGTGCACATTGTCCGGCCTACCATCGCGAAGTACATATTTTATTAGTTAAGGCGCGATCGAAAATTATCTTTTTTGGACCATACCTTGAGTCAAAGGAGGGTTCCCTTTTGAGGTGACGAAAGAAGAAAGCTTATGCGGGAATGAAGCACAGACAGATGTTTCTTGCAGCAAACTTCTTTACAATACACTCAAAAAGAGTTGTGGATACATTACTCAAATTCTTACAAACTTGGACACTTACCAACTGAGCCACCAGAGAAGTGAACAATGCTTAAGAAGCTCAAAGAGAGTCTCTTATATAGACAAGATGACTTGGCTTCGAAGGAAGCTAAAGTCAGAGCATCTCCACATGGCTTATTACAAACCATACAATGAAAATGTGGTAAGATGACGATGTCATCAATCCATCCTTATTAATTATGATACACACTCTGTGGCTTATTGCACACTAGAAATGATAGTGGAACTCCACATCATTCTGGGGCCACAGTAATTCATAATATCTTTCAAACTAACTGGACATGTACGCCAGCCCTTGGCTAGTTTAGAGACTACTAGTTTGATTTCATTAAAAAATCTACCAATAGAAAACCATCTCTTAACAAGAACAAACACGTTACAAAATATAAACCAGATTGAATCTATAAACATAAACTTTCTTGTTACACTTGTGGAAGCCCAGAATATTTTAGTAACAGCTGTCCAAGAAAGATTAATCGAAATGATAGACAATCTACATTAGTGGAAACCATACAAGAGGACTTGTTAGAAGTAGATGAGTATATGTCGATAATCTTGAATCCATATACGATTATAGTCTACTGTCGTTGAGGCGGATGAACAACAATTAGAGTGCATAAATGATGATGATAAATTCAAAATGAAATAGCGAGCATTACTCGATATATTGTCTTTCCCAAGTTTAATTTCATGAATAATGAAAGACATATAGACATAAATCTCTTTAGTTCTTTGAAGATAAAACAGCTCCAAGCCGATTGTTTGCAATTGTTTCATAATACATCTAATATTTTAAATATAACAGCTGATTACAAATATTTAGAATACATATATAAATAATATTTGAAAAATATTTTAATACAACTTCCGCACATTCCTCCAGCGCTTATACAGTACATAAATAATACTAAAGTTGCTACACACTTTGAGTACTTTTATTTCTTCCATCAACAGACTCTTATTTTCCAATCCGACTTATTAGCAGTTTCGCATGATTATTTTACTAACTCCAATCATATAGTCTCATATCCTTATCCTTTGAACTATTACACTTCAGACATCGATAGTGAATACATGAACACAGAACTTTGTAAGCATGATTGGAAAATCAGAACAGGTTAGATAATATAGCTTGTTTCCTCTGTAAGTTCGTTCCTAGTAAGAATAATAGAGCTAAATGTACTTTATGTTATACTGAAGGATGTATCAAGTGTATTCAAACTAAATTTACAATAGAATTACTTGCACCCTTTACCAATAATACTATAGGCAATAGTTGTACCAAAATTCTAGAAAGCCGAATAGACATCATAGAAGAAGAATTTCCGTCGCTAAAACAATTCAGCGAGGGAATAGCGACGGAATATCAGTCGTCGCTATTTCGATCCTAGAAATTATCTCATTAGGGAAACGTATTGCTGAATATTAGCGACGAATTAGCGAGGGATTCCATCACTAGCCATTTAGCGAAGGCAAACAATTCCATGGCTAGTCCTCGCTAAACTCTCTCGCCAGATCCCTCTTTATCCGATAATTTGCAATGATTAGCTCTAGATATTTAGCGGGAAACAAATTCCCTCACTATTCCTTAGCTATATTCCCTCGCCAAACTTTTTCTTTGGCAAGGACTCGGAGGCGGGGTTTCTGTAGCTATGTAGCGAGGGAACATGTTCCCTCGCTATTCAGTAGCTATATTACCTCACCTAACTTTTACTTTGGCAAGGACTAGTGATGAATTGTCCGTAGCTATTTAGCGACCTTAGCTATATTCCCTTTTTTGTAAAATTCATTCCGTTCCTATTCTCTCGCTAATAGTTACATTTGCCACCAATAAATATTTTTATTTATTGATCCCCTGTAGTACAAATTTAGAACCAACATAAACATCTGAAATAAAATTTAAGCTTAAATATTCAAAATAAGCATATAGAGAAAAAAAAAATACAATTAATGCAACAAATGAAATTCATATTACACCATTCATGTTTCAAGGTTACATGAGATTCCCATCCATTTCTCATTACAATATTATCTTTGCATTGTTTGATCATGCACCAATTTTCAATTCGAAGTACATGGTAAACATCACAAATATTGACTCCATGTTCAAGTTACCTCTTAATCCCTATACACAATTGTAATACGGATGCTACTAAAAAAGGTTGATATTATCTTCATAACAAATATTGACTCCATGTTCAAGTGAACACCTCCATCCTATAATAATAAAAAATACCACAAAGAAGAGCAACAAAATTAAATTATCTTTCCTAAGTGTAAAAATGATGATAATGGTTTCTCTCGAACTTCAAACCTGTTCCTAGCTACCCAAACTGGTTTCCTCCAAATGCGTAGATAGCGCCATCGGCAAAGATGTAGATAGTGTGGCACAAGCCATTAGCAACTCCTTTTATTTTAACACTGAGAAGAGATAAGACACACTTTGGGCTCATCATCTGTACTTCCTTGGCCGCACTGGAACAGAAAGACATAGGAACATTGTGAGCTAATGAATTTCATCAATAGAAATTTGTAATTGTAATTTACATAACAGAGCAACATTTATAGGTATTCTCTCGATGTTAATAGACAACCACAACTTAAATATTGTATTGTGCATTCTTTCCATCTTTGTACAATCCCTTCAATCTAATCTCGAGAGAGCTTTTATATCTTGGAACAACCCAAGAAATTTTTTAAGGATGTAGCTGTGGTATGGTGAATTTTTAGAAGTGTAACAAACAAAATGTTTCAACTAAAACATTTTTAGGGTTAATCTTTCCAATGCTTGAGAAAAATAAGTCATTCATGTTGTCAATTTTAAATTGTGGTTCTACAAGCCTTTCCCATTATTTAACATCAGCTAAAATTATTTAACAAACATGGACAACATTACTGCACAAGTTCTAAAAAGCTAAGAAAGTGAGAGAAGCATGCCATGGAAAACAATTGGTTCTAGACCAATTCGGTCCCTTTGAAAAATACTAAATTTTTAAGTACTAAAAATTAGTACTAAATTTTTTAGTAACATTAGTTTAGTACTAGAATTTTTGATAATTCATCTTGCTTTGCTCCAATGATAAAATTTGTGAGGGAGTAAATTTTGCATGTTTGTGAGCAAATAAATTTTATGCAGTATAAAATTCATTACAAACATAGAAGCAATTCACTAATAAATTAGCAAGATAATTAATCCTTTGCATCAATGATAAATGAAAGAAACAACTATCCTTTGGCATGTGGGAAGGGATACCTTATTATTCCACCAACTGATCAGACCACAGATTCTCAAGGGGAAAAGAAATAAGTGTTGTTGAGTTCCTTCGCAGGGCCCCACTTCAGATGGACTATGACCCTAAATGTTCCCTTTTATCCATCAATATGATTAGTGTCAGCGTGCCAACATGAAAGAAATAACCAAGTAAAAATATCAAGTAGTTCATATGCATATATATATTTTACGCATAATCAATTGTGTGATCTTGCGATAGATTCTAGATAAGATTGAAACGCGTGAGCGTTGGGGCAGGGCTTGCTTATACCTAGGATCCAAGCAAAGGTCATTGTAGATGTTATCATCCTTCAATAAAAAATAAGAAAGAAAAGAAAAGTCCATTACATGGTTTATGAATGAACCATAGCGAGATTTTATTGGGTCCGATTTGCAAGAATTTTCTCCTTCAACTTCCTGATAACCCTGTGGCACGGTTTGAGGATTTTAACAGTAGACATGAGCAACCAGTATTTTTCAAAGAGCAATACCACATAAATAATTAGTCCACAAAAATAATGCATTTGTGAAGTGCTTTGGCAATGAAGTCAGATTGAGTCACTACTAGATTAAAAGTGAGAAATGAATAACAAATATATATATATATATATATATATATATATATATATATATATATAAAGTCAATATAACATATTAATGACAAACAACTTTGGGTAGTTATTACATCAATTTAACAATATAAACAAATCAACATAAACAAATATAAATAACCAGCCAATAAAGGCACAAAGGAGAAACATCATAGTCATAGTTATTTACCCTAAATCAATATTTAGCCTCATTCCAAATTCTTGAAAGTGATATAATCATACCTTAAAATCAGGTTACAAAAATAAAACATAGACAACAACCATTTTCCTAAAAATATGGGTTAACTATAGAAGAAAATGATCATTGTGGAACCAAATAAGAGCATAATAACTAGACCCAAGCTATCAACCCTATAAATCAGAAAATTATTCCAAGCAAATACAACTTGGGCAAGAAAAAGCTAACAAGATAAATAGAAGGCTGATTTGCAGGACAATATGTTACTTATCATAAATCAGCTCAAGTATGCTTGCTCATGAAACCATAACAGATGGAGGATAGAACTTAGTAAAACAATTTACGATAGTTAAATTGACACACTATTTGGGACAAAAGTGACATTCATTATAAAAAATAAATCCGAGGCTTGTAAGTCGGTAACTCTACTTAATTTCAAAAACTGCTTTGAAATTTGTCATGAGTTCTTCCAAGGTATATGTTTGAACACTAAAAGTTTTAAAGGGTTATATAATTATTTCACATGGTTTGAGATGGTATTGAACTCATCGCAAGATGATATCAAATTAATTGCTATTTAAAAAAGCTATGAAGAACCTAATATTTGTGTAGACATCCAGGCTATGAAATCACCAGAGTTCAATTTGATTATCACGAATATCCACCCCAACAACCTCAATGAAGGTTGAAATTAAAATTAAAAGCTTGTAAGTCAATGAAGGCTGAAATTTCATTCATATAAACAAATACATGAGAATGAAAAACATCATTTCTCTAAAATCAATACAATGGCGGAACATCTTCAAGCTCTTGGGTTACCTTAAAAGCAACATGGTGTTCAATGTTGTTGACGACCTTTAGATTGCAAAATGAGGGCTTCTCAAGCTTAACTTCATCAAAATAGATGAAAAGAAATATCAAAATCATAAATTCTTAGAACTGCCAAAAAAATATGAAAAAATCTCTAATTAGAAAGAAAAGAGAAGACGACAAAAGGAAAGGATCATCGATCGCAAGGTAAGCTCCTTGGGATGAACCAGATCAAACACCCCAATCGGTGAAACTTAAGCGGTTCTTCTAGGAATTAGGGCATCGAATCAGAGTGAAGGTAAGATGGATCAAAGATATTGAGAGAGATTTCGAATTAGGACCTTGAGATGCAAGCGAATCAACGCGAAGAAGCTTTCTCTGAGCAAATGGGGCTCTGAGTTCACTAGAGATCGTGACAACGACGGAGCTATGAAATCAAGCCACCCAATTGCTTCACCAGAGACCTCTTCCGCGAATCAATTGCTACAATCTCCGAATCCACAATCGAAAACCCTAAAATCGCATAGGAGTGCGAGTGCGAGGGCGTGGGAGTGAGAGTAAAGTAGAGGAAAGGGGAAAAACAAGCGCGGCTGCGCGCGGGGGTAAATGAAAATTTGGGCCATTATTTTAGCAAGGGATTACCGAGGACACTATACTATCACTAATCTCATTATGTTATTATCTTCATATTAATGACCATTATAATATACAATGAATATCATGATATTAGTGACAGAAAAATCCTTCGCTAATCTCATTATATATACAATAAAATATCATGAGATTAGCGACGAATTTTTCCGTTGCTAATTATTATATTATACAACGAATATCATGATATTAGCGACAGAAAAATCCTTCGCTAATCTCATTATATATACAATAAATATAATGAGATTAGCGACGGATTTTTCCGTCGCTAATATCATTATATATAACACATTGAAATATAATGGTATTAGCGACAGAAAAATCCTTCGCTAATCTCATTATATATGCATATAATGAGCTAATATCATTATATTATACAATATATATTATGATATTAGCGACGGAAAAATCCCTGGCTAACCACATTATATACACAACTCAGGTTGTCAAATGGGTCGGATCGGGTTAGACGGGTTGGCGGGTTAGACTAGATAAACCCGAACCTGACCCGTTTAGATAAACGGGTCAAGATATATAACCCGAACCCGACTCGTTTAATAAACGGTCACCCGACCAGACCCGTTTAACCCACCTAACTCAAATGGGTCGAGTCGATTTGTTTAACCTGCTAACCCGTGTAACCCGTTTAATCTAGTCTAACCCGCTAACCCGTTTAACCCGACCCGACCCAACCGGTTTGAAAGCCTAACATGATTAAGAAAAAAAAAATTCAAACTGAATATTGTCATCTTAAAAATTAAATTCCTTTGTGAACAAGCCAAACATAGAAAAATTAAATCAATGCAAATGAGACTTTCAGATGATGCTCTTGAATGATGCTTGAGCTTCAATTGATGGCCATTTTTGGGTGATGCAAAAATTAAATCATATATACGGATATACCAGCTAATAATAATTAAAAAACTTAGAGCTAGATTGATGATAAAACTTGATAATTTTGATACCTCTCCTCATGTCATCATCTAGGATAGATAGAGAATTGGAGCCTTGGATGGATTTGTCTTTATCAGTCATCATATTTTGCTTGAAAACATTATCCTCAAATCCCTCTTTGTCTGAATCATCACTAGAATCATCTAGCACTAAGCAATAAAAAACATGTTTACAAATGCATCAAATCTGAGAACAATGTACTTTCAAATATAAAAGAAAACTTACGGCTCTTCCAAAAATCCAATCTCTAGTACAAAGCAAAGCTTGAGCAGTTTTGTGCAAAGCGTTTAACTTCTATACTTGTTCAAAATTCTACCACGGTGTTAAAATGCGATTTTGATGACACTGTAGAAATAGGAATTGTTATTACGCCATGAGCCAATTGAGAAAGTATAGGATGCCGAAATCTCTCTCCTTTCCAAAAGGATAGAAAATCCAAATCCTTCATTCAATCGAGCCTTTTTTCATCTAGATATAACTGTAACTCAGTTATTTGAGTAGTAGTAGAATCTTCTTCCTCACGTTTCTCGAAATCCTACATTATTAGCAAAGTCATAAGACTCATAACCCTTTGTAAAATAATATCACAATATCACAATGATTATATTCAATAAAAAATTATGTTTTACCTGGAAAAGAAGTTCTGCATCATCTAGAGCATCCACATTCTCACTGTGAATAGAATTCTGAGTTGAACTACTTAGAGGAGAAACGTGTGGCACAATCTCGGAGTACAAATCAAATAGCTCAAATAAAGTATCCTTAACACGAGTAAACTCATAGGAATGAGGACCATGAAGCTTTGTATAAGCCCAGTCTACAAATCGAAGTTTGTAACGAGGATCCAAGATGAGAGCAATAGAAAGAATCACGCTATACTCTGACCAATACTTATCAAATTTGGCATACATATGACTTCCCATTTTTCTTATAAAACCATCATTATCTGTCAATGCTTCCTTGAGAGTATGTTGCACAATAAATACTTGGGGAAAGTACAAATTAGCAGTGGGATATGCTGTTCCAGAAAATAAGCAAGTAACCTTATAAAACACATGTAAAAAATTTGTAATCTTCTCTATCTTGTTCCATTCTTCTTGGGAAGGACAATGCTTATAATTGGAATCAGTCAGCTCCAAATGGATAAAAGTACTGCGATAAAAGAGGGCATTATCAAGCATAAGATAAGTGGAGTTCCATCTAGTGGGAACGTCTCCTCGCAAACCTTTTTTATTGTCTAAAGATACTTGAGCCACACAATCCATGAACTTTGTCTTTCGCCCCGATGATCCTTTAACATATTTGATACTTTCCCGAATCTTTACCACTGATTCATCAATTTCTCTAAGACCATCTTGCACTATCAAGTTAAGAATATGTGCACAACAACGAACATGAAAGAATTCACAATTCTTTAAAAGAGCATTTTTCAAATTTAGTTGATTCTTCAGAAACTCAACAAAACGATCATTACTAGAGGCATTATCCAATGTCAAACAAAACAATTTCCTTTCAATTCCCCATTCAATCAAGAAAGTATAAATTTTTTCTATAATGCAACCCGATTATTGTGGAGGGGGCATGAGACAGAAGTTCAAAATTTTCTTTTGCAATTTCCAATCAAGATTAACATAATGGGCCGTGAGAGAAATATATCCATCAGCCGATATAGAAGTCCACAAATCAGATGTCAAACAAATTCTTCCAGGAATCAAAGCCAACAATTTTTTAAGATTCTCCTTTTCTCTCTTGTACATTTTGAACATACATGTCTTTGCAGTATTCCTAGAAGGATCTTAATATTATCAAAGGCATACTTGAACATTTCTCTAACACCATCATATTCAACAAATCGAAATGGCAAATCATGTTTAAGAATTGCCGAAACTGCAAACTCAAGAAATTTTTTTGGATCAAATTTTTGCGTTCGCATTACCATAGATCCTTGAGTTTGAGACATAAGCAATTGTCCAATATCGCTAGTGATTTTTCTCACACACTTTGTCATGTGATTTTGTAGATTACCGATTATAGCAAGTACTATCACATATATATTGAATAATGCAATAAGTTCACTCACCCCGCTTTCTATTGTCGAAAAATTTCATCAATTTCTTTAAATTGTGTCCAAACCATCAAGTCTTTTGACGCTTCACTGCTAAGCTTTTGATTTACCTTTCAACTTGTTGATGTACTTGTAGGATTTGTACGGTGTTGGATTCATTTGCATCCATATTTGATTCGTCCAAAATTTGAGCATTTGACTCTACATGTGAATCCATCTACAAAAAAAAAAGATAAATTAAAATAAATGAATTATTAACAAAGACCATAAATAAGAAGAAAAAATAAAAATAAGTCTATAATGAATTTACTTAAATCTGTTTCTATGTTGAACTCTGCTAGCTTTACAAAACTACAATGAATTCTATTTATGAAATAAAAATTAAAAATGGACATGATTGATATTAAAGTAAATTTTTCTTCATTCATATATTTGGACTGAATTTATGTGGGTCTCCTCCATCATATATGTATATATGGCTCCAAGTAATGGAGTTAAGTAAATTTTGAGGCAACAAGAATAAACAAAACTTATCACTTAGAAATAAAATAATTTACTTGCTGCTCCTCAACATATAATTTTTTATGTATAAATAAAATAAAATGGTTTTAATGTTTTAAAAGTTTTAATGTTTTAACTTTTTAAACAAATAAAGGTTTAAAAAGTTTTAACTTTTTAATTTAAAAACTGATAAAGGTTTAAAAAGTTTTGACTGTTAATTTTAAAAAATATAACACATGAACCGGAGAAGAATTCTAGGAAAATGATTCAATTCCTAACTTAGACCAAGGGATAAACTAGAAAAAATAAGTTGATATATGTAGATCTAGCCTTGTAGAAGAAAAACTTAACAAAAGTTTATATATAAAATAGATCTACATATTATGTTTATATAAAGACATAGAGAGAAAAATATAGAAAGATGAGAAACGTGTTATGGAGAGATAACACCGGATTCGACTTTTGAGCGTTAAGTGTGATCAAGTAAGACTATCCCTGAAGTTCACCGTGGCGATCGGCGAAGACTGGAGTTCTGACCGGAGTTTTGATTTTGAGCGTGAAGTATATCGGCCGTCGGGGAGAGATGAAGATAAGAGAGAGGCGGAGAGGAATTAGGGTTAGTTTGGAGTTAGGGTTTTATGTTTTGAATCTTTTGATGTTATGGTTTTTCTTAATCAAATAAATGTAATATGTTAGTTCAAAATTTGGTTCAAGCTCCAATTTCAAACAACATTTTGAATTTGTATTGAGATGGGAAGAAGAAGAATCAGAGAATCAAAGAGAAAAACTCGAAAAACAAAGAGCACCCAGCAATGTACGTGGAAAACCCAAAAAATGGGGAAAAAACCACGATCCTCTCTCTAGAGGTGAAATCCACTAGATCTCCTTCAAAATTACAAGGCAGAACTCCATTGATGAGCTCTAGAAAGAAGGAATGGAAACAGAGGAGAAGGAGAAAAGAATGGAGAAGATGATTCCGGCCTTGAGTAGCGTGGCTTTTGCTCTGATCCGAGGAGATGAATTGCCCTTCAATTGGGAAGCAGAGGTATTTATAGGGTCTAGAGACTGGGGTGAAGCTTGGAGAGCAAGTCACTGAATTGGAGCACGTGGGTGCCAGCTTGGCAGTCCAGCTCAGCAAATCCAGCTCAGCATCTTTCTAGATGTTTCTAGATTCCAGGCTGACATCGTAACCGTCTAACTGTCTCATAACTGTCTAACCACTTCGTAACTGTCTAACCGTCCTGCCAACTGTCTAACTAACTGGGCTTCTAGAAGTCTCTGGAGGAGGATCTCATGTGGGAGGTCGCGGGAAGAGGAGCTGGAGGCAGCTTGTTCTCACTAGTGGTTCCGAGGTTCTCTGAGAGGAGCTCAGAATCTGGGGTGCTTTTCGAGGTGGAGGAGCTCGGCCACGTATAGGACTTGAGCAGGGGGGCACGGAGACTGTCACGTAGCGTGCACGTATCGGGTTATTTGGGTGCCACGTGTCCTTATTTATATCCACCCTATCATCAGTCCCCCCCTCAAGTATGCTTGCGATGAGCTCGGAAGATGAACGAACATGTTTGTGAATCTTTCAGCGAAGTTAGCTTAGCATACCGAGTTGCTGGAGAATCTATTCCTTCTTGTAGATGCTTTCCGAGGTCCTGCAGGTGGCGTGATAGTAAGCGTTACTTTTGATGCGCTGTGATTGCATTTAATGCCTACCGCTTGTACGATTTTCAACAACTCCCTCTTCTCTAGTGGGGGCATGGTGTGCAGTAATGGGTAATGATGGGCGCGTCTTTCGGGGTCCACGTGGCGTTTATCCACGGTGGTTCCGCAAACGATGAGCCCTGTCCGTTAGATGAGGTGGACAGGTGTTCGGTGGAGATTATTTGATTTTTGAACGGTCTCACCTGAGCCGTCGGATAATTTGGGCGCCCATTAAGTTTCCTCAAATATCGCGCTGGACCCTTTATCTATTCTGTTCATCATCTTCTTCTTCGAATCTTGATGGCAGAAACTGCAACCCTTTTCTCTCGCAAATCCTCTGTTTTCTGAGAAAAACTTCAAGGTATGGCATCTTCTTCTTGCGTTGTTCCTTCTTTTAGCAATGTAGGTGCAAAACGTAGCAAAAGGCAGTTCCCTTGCTCCGATTCATACGCCAGTATTCTTCAACGGGAGGAAGTTGATGCTGTAGTCAAGTATTATAGGATTAGGTATAGGAACTTCCAGCCTGAGATTAGGTTGCCAGGATCTTCTGATCGAGCAAGTTCTAGAAGGGAGGGTGAACTTGTTATATACGTGGATGCGTTACTAGGAGGACTTCGACTCCCTTTTTTTCCTCTTTTTCTTGAAATCTTTCAGTCTTTCAATGTCTGTCCATCCCAATTGACCCCAAATTCTTGGAGATGTCTTTGCGGATTTGTGGTTGTATGCCTTGACCGCGGGGTTACTCCCACCCTGTCCTTGTTCGAGGCGTTATTTTGCCTCAATAGGGAATCCAACATGGATTGGTATTTTTATTGTGCCAGACCTGATAGGCGTTTCCTAGGTTCTGTGCCGACCTCCATTAAGATATGGAATGGGAGGTACTTCTTTGTTTCTATAGAAGGGGGCTTCGGAGTTCGGACTGAGTGGGGAGCACCTCGGACTCAGGTGTTAAGTAGGGAGAAACTCTCCAAAAGAGAAATCCGCCACCTCAAGAAATTGTGAAAATGCTCTCAGATTCCTCCTGAGCTCTTCTTGAGTAACAAAATCTTACGGAGGAGTGGCTTGTTTTTAGTGAAGGGTAGGAACTGCTATATCCTTGCTGCTCTTTTCCTAATTTGCTTTCTTTTATTGCTAATCAAGTTCTTTTTCTCCGCATCGCCAAAGGTGAAGGTATGGACCCTTATAAGTGTGCCAAGTCTTTGTTGGACAAAGCTCGAGGCTCATACTGAGAAGCTCAATACACGCACGGCTGGAGAAGCGTAAGAAAGCCGAGAGCCCCAAGACGGCGGCAAGTGAGGAGCGCGGCACGGAGAGTACTAATGAACTTGCTGCTGTTGAAGAATCACCAACTCTACAGGGCAATGATAAGTCTTTCCCTCCTCAAGAGGTGGAGGTCGAGCCACCTACGCAAACTAAGGTGGTTTCAAGAAAGAGAGCTCGAGATTCTGATGAAGTGGTTGAGGATGAACCAGCTCGGAAGGTAGTGAGCAAAAAGAAGAAAGTAGCCTATAAAGCGAAGAAGAGACAGCCCGAATCAGCTCAGCCAGTTAACACTGAGAGGGCTTTGACTATCTCCCCTTTATCCACCCGTGCCCCTACTGACAAAGACACTTCCAGCGGCGGCAGTAGCACTTGAATCTTGCAGTAGCAGAGAAGAAGGGGTCCCTGTATGCGAGAGGGACTCGGCGGAACCTTTCTCTTGATTCCTCAGGCGAGTAGATTTTTACGCATGCCCCGGGATCATTCCGAGACCTGCCGTGGATTTGGATGATGACGATGTTCAAGTCATTGGGGAAGCTCCGTGTTACTCGACCAGCTCATCCTCCTTCAAGTTTCTGAGCTGGTGGTGGGGAAGCTCCGTTGGGGCTTTCTTCTCGTCTGGCTGGTCCCAATTCTTTTGAAGGTTCTAAGGGATCATTGCATGTGGATCCAAAGGAGGGGATCTTGGTTAGTGATCCCAAAGTGGTTGCTTCCACAATCAAGTCTGTTTTGCCTGAAGAAATTGAATCTAGACTAGATCGCTTAACACGGCATGACCTCGCCGAGCTCCTCCGTCTCCAAGGGCTTTCTGTAAGTGTCTCTTTCTCTTGAGTTTGTTTGTGAATTAGACCAATTCTCAATTTGTTGTGGCTCGCTTGCAGAACCTGTTTCTAGCCATCGAGATGCAAGCATCTTGGAAGAGGAGGAGGAGAACCGGATGTCTCTACTCACTGAGTATATCCGGAAGAGTAGAGACTTGGAAGCGGAAGTTGCTCGATTGAATATGAAGCTGAAGAAAAGTTCTGAAGAGAAGACTTCCATTCTTGCTGAAAAAGGTAGAGTAGATGCCGTGCTCCAACAATCCAACGAGAAAGCCCAGAGGCACTTAGAGAAGGAGCTTAAGGCGAAAGAGAAGATCTTATCTTTGGAGAAGGAGATCTCTGTTCTGAAAGCAAACAATTCCGAGCTGAACAAGGATAAGGAGGTTGCTGAATCTAACTGCTCCTTCGCCGAGAAGAAACTTTCGGAGGCAAAAGCAGAGGCTAAGTCCCTCTCTCTGGAAATATCCTCCATAAGTGGTATTGCCGAGCTCCTTGAGAAAGAGAACGGTGATCTGCTTACGCAATTAAAGGAAAATGGAACTTTATTGACTGCTGCCTCATCGGAAAGGGATGCTTTGAGAAGAGATTATGAGAGCATCTCGAGCGAATTAGATGCTTGTCGGAAATCGCTATCTGAAAGTGAAGACAAAGTGAAAGAATTGGAGAAGTTGCTTTAGGCCAAGCTTCTCAAGTGAGCGAATCCGCTCTTGAAGAAGCTCGTGATGAAGGGAGGGAGGAAAGTTTCCCTATTTTGAAGGAGTTCGTCCTGAAATTCCCCAATGCTGATTTCACCAATCTTACTTATATTGGGGCCTTAGAAACTCTTGCTGGCGCGGTGAATGATGTTGACATTGGGGCGGAGACTGTTGCGGAGCCTGAGCGAGGTGAAGCTATTCTTGATGCTGGTGAGAAGCTCAGCACAAGTGGAGATGTTACCGCAGCCCCTTCAGAAGACGACGAGTAGCTTGGTTTCTGATGTTCTTAGTTCACTTTGTATTTTTCTTTTATTGATAATATGTAGCTTCGATTGTTTTCCCTGTCACAAATGTCAATGTTATTTTAATAAATGAAATTGATTTTTACCTTTGCACGGAACGTATTTCGAGTTCTTTGTCACGCTTCTATTCTGCGCTTCTAATCTTTCCGTCCTCCTTGTGTTCCATCAGTTGAGTTCTTTTGTGTGTGTTTTCACTCAAGATGATTCGAGCCTAGACTCGCTATCATCTTGTTTGGAGAATCATGTAGGAGTTTCTTGATTTTGATTTCCGAGTTTCTTCAAGAGGAGCTCGGATTTAGTGAGTAGGTTGCGGAGGGGCTCTTCGATGATGTGACGCTTTCACGGAATTGTCCTCATAGGCTAGTTGCTATCATACCACAGCTCGAGCCTACACCTGCTACTGTGTGTAGCACTTAAGCACTTTGTGAGGATTTTCTAGGTTGCTTGCTATTTTTGTCACAGCTCGAGCTTTGACCCGCTACTGTGTTTCTTAGCAAAACCTCTTTTCGAAAGCGTTAGTTGGAGCTCCTTTGGGTTGTACTATGAATCGAGCCTTGGCCCGCTGTCTAGCTTTAGTTAGAATTCGAGAGCTTTGAGCTGTTTGCTTCTACTCCATGGGTGTTTGTTGCTAAAGGTTTGGGCATATTGTAGAATAGAGAGCTTTACTGATAGTATTTCCTAAGATGTTCGGAATTGAAAGGGCGTTTGAGCCTTTTTTCCATCCATCTTGGAGAGCCAATAGGTGCCAGGCTTTACAATCTCCTTTACAATATAAGGGCCTTCCCAATTAGGGTTAAGTTTCCCTGTTCTACTTTTGTTGCCATAAAAAATATTCTCTCTCAAGACCAGATCTCCTACCTGAAATGTCACCTCTTTAGCCTTGGCATCATAGTGACGTTTGACCTTTTGACGGTATGCAGCAGCTCGGAGGGCAGATTCATCTCTTTTTTCTTCCAATAGATCGAGCTCAGCTCGAAGTACTTCTTCATTACTTGTCGGATCAAAGGCCTGGATCCGTGGAGTTGGGACTTCAATTTCAGCTGGAAGAACTGCTTCTACTCCAAATGCGAGCGCAAATGGAGTTTCCCCAGTAGGAGTTCGGCAAGTGGTTCGGTACGCCCATAGAGCTCCTGGTACTTCATCCACCCAATTGGATTGATTCCGAAGCACTCTAGTCTTGAGGCTGTGGAGCAAGGTATTGTTCGTTACTTCCACCTGCCCATTTGCTTGGGGGTGAGTAACATAAGTAAGCCTGTGTTCAATTCCGAGCTCCTCACAGAAATTTTTGAATGTTGCATTGGCAAATTGTCTCCCGTTGTCTGTAATGAAGGCCACTGGTATCCCGAATCGACAGATTACTGATTTCCATAAGAATTTTTGGCATACCTTCTCAGTGATGGAGGAGAGGGGCTCAGCTTCTACCCACTTGGTAAAATAATCAATAGCCAGAATCAAAAACTTCCTCTGTCGAGTTGCTCTTGGAAATGAGCCAAGGAGATCTACTCCCCAAAGTGCAAATGGCCTAGTACTCACAATAGGGGTGAGCTGGGAGGCTGGGTGCCTCTGGATATTAGAGTAACGTTGATATGCGTCGCACTTCTGGCCAAATGATTTTGCATCTTTCAGCAAAGTGGGCCAATAGTAACCTTGCCGGAGAATTTTATGGCAGATTGCTTTCCCACCTAAGTGATCTCCTGCTATACCTTAATGAACTTCTCGAAGGATATAATTTGCTTCACTCGGGCGCAGACATCTCAATAGTGGAAGAGTAAAGGACCTCTTGTAAAGGCGCCCATCCAGAATAGTGAAGCGGTTGGCCCTAACTTTAATTTGGCGCACCAGCTTGGGGTCTGATGGTAAGGATCCATCTTGGAGGTAATTCAAGATTAGATCAATCCAGCAAGGTTCCTCCGTCACTTCGAGTAACTCCTCCTCAGGTCTGCAGTCAATTGTCTTCGCTGGCAAGTATTGAATGTTGACGGGGTATGTCACCTTACCCTTGGAAGAAGCGAGCTTTGAGAGGAGGTCAGCTTCTTGATTCTCTGCCCTTGGAATCTTTGTAATGGAGAGTTTCTAAAAACTAGCAGCCAACTTTTGCACCAAAGCTTTATATGTCACCATATTTTCTTCTTTTGCCTCAAATTCTTCGCTCATGTGGCCAACAACTAGTTGGGAATCTGTATTAGAGATTCTGAACTCCAAGGCCCCTAGAGAATACTTGTCAATACTAGTGCCTCTGCACTAACACTTTACAATTGGATACCAAAAAATCAGTACTTTAGATAGTGCGAGCTCGATCCCCATATCCTGGCCCCTCCGCGTGCATCATTCTTCTGAAAAGGGGTCACACATCAACAGGAAGCATTATTACACAATATGACCATCTAGGTAGGAAGGGGGAAAACAGTCTTTTCATGGCCCGACAATTGATTGGATGGACAGGTACCGCGAACCACATTCCCTTGTCTATATGCTATGGCCTGAAGGAAGGAGTACACAATTCAGGAATCACTAAGGTCTCTGGCCTATGGGGACTCTATACTTTTAGAGGGCTCGCTTACTGAGGAAGGAACAAGAGAAATGGAGCAGCTTAACAGGAGGTTATACGAAATCAGGGAACAAAACAAGACAAAAGAAGCTGGAAACTAACACCACAAAGAAGTTGGGAAGAACTTATGGAAACTACCATGCCCAAACAAGATCAAGGCATTCTTCTGGCTGGTATCGGATAACAAAATCCTCACCCTAGATAATCTAAGGAAATGTGGCTGGAATGGAACTAGGTCCACCTACTACCTGTGTGAGGAACATGAGGAAAAGGTACAACAACTACTCCTACAATGTCCATATTCAAAAAGTATATGGCAACACTTCACACATTTATATCAGTTAAGAACCCCCCCCCCCCCCCCCACAAACGACCCGTTTTCAAGAAAGCGATCCGCGACATTGTCTTCCTAACACTATCCTGGTTTAATGCAACTCACACATCCAAGAGGCCAAAGCTGGTGGCAATGGAATCAATCGTGAAGAGGAGCCTAGCGTTTACAAGGAAAGAGGACTGACAACTTTCTCCAGGGAGGGACTTCGAGGATACTCAAGCGGCGTAAGGGGATAGAAAGAAGTGCTTCCGAGAACCGAGAGGGTCTCATGGGGATTCAGGGGGGCTATCACATTTCTATTGTATCAAAACCAATAGGGGGCCAAGCTATGTTATGTTATCATTTTAGGACCCACAAAGGGTTCAACCTATGTTTATCTTATGTTTTTTAATAAAAGAATGTGGTTTATTTATTTTTATTAAAAAAAAATTAACATGGTCATTTCTTTTACCCTGCATGGCTAATCTCACTGGACCCATAACACTTAATTATTAGTGATTTTTAATCTTCCTCCGATTCCTCATCATTAAACCATGCCTTAATAAGGTTGTTCTCATGCAATCGTTTGATAATATTGTTGTCCATAAATTAATAAACTGCTTTGATTACTGAAGCATTTGTAGTCTTCCTATATAATTATGAATCATGATCCGCTAAACAACAACACTATTTATTATTAATGCCTCTACGACTAGTTGCAATTTTATATTCCTTAATTTGTATGATAAAGAGAGCAAGACACCGGAGCAAGAGAGTGCTATACTGCTATAGTGTTTTTATTTTTATTTTTTTAAATGTGGATAAAACACTTTTATTATTAAGGGTTAAGATGATAATATGATTGTGCTACATATGGTCCAAGATATTTAAAGATAGTGCTATAGTAATGCCGGACCTCCATCCTACTGTTACCAGCCTTACTCATATAGGAAGCAGATATGCGGGCACTCTTTCTTCTTGAATAAACAGATTCCCACTTAATTTAGTGTAGGCAAAGAAATAGATATTATTACTGTTGATTCAATAACTCAGTTGGTTCATGATTATTATTGATTTTTAATATCTATCTCAAAAAATCATTATTACCTCATAAAACACATGTACGAATGTTGTAAAAGATCAACTAAATTTTTTTGACAAAAATACATTTTTGGTCCCTGAATTATAGTATATTGTTCATTTTGGTCCCTGTATTATTAAAATGTTCATTACTGGTCGTATTTTCATAGATCCGCATTTACGGCCCCTAGGGTGACGTGGCGGGTACGATATCCTATAAGCTTTAAATACGGATATATTTTATGATGACGTGGCAATGCCCGTGACGTGAAGCCACGGACGCCAAGTACATAAATAAAATTTTGAAATATGTTAATAAATTAATGCTGGCGTGGCATGCTCACATGGCATAAAAAATGAAAAAAATCTAAAAAAATCTAAAAAATATGAAAAAAAATCAAAAAAATATGGAAAAAAATCAGAAAAAAATCTAAAAAATATTAAAAAATCAGAAAAAAAAATTAAAAAATATGAAAAAAAATCATAAAAAATCTAAAAATTATGAAAAAATCAGAAAAAATCTAAAAATTATGAAAAAAAATCAGGAAAAGTTTTCAAAAATAGGGAAAAAATATTAAAAATAGGAAAAAACTAACCTTGCCTTTTTACACAAATTTACTATATTAACCATTTAACAAAATGACAGAAAAATATTAAAAAAATAGAAAAATCTAAAAAATATGAAAAAAGTAAGAAAAAATATGAAAAAAATTTAAAAATATGAAAAAAAAAATAAGAAAAAATAACCTTACCTTTTTACACAACATTTTGTACCTAAACAACAACAATCAAAATGGAGAATTAGGAAAAAAGGAACATGTCTCATAGTATACAACCTGCTCCATGTCCTACAACCAACCACTGTTTGTTTACATCTTCAAAACCATTCGTCTTAAACATTTTGAAACTATTGAACAATATAATATAAAATGATCAACAATTATCCAAAAGAAACCACTAAATGTATGTTTAAAACATCATTCAATATACAACATTTGTAGACAAAAGTAAGAACCATTCTGCAACATTTCTAGAAAATTAATGTCATATCACCAGTGTTGGATATAACCCTAACACTGGTGGGTTCTTAGAATTTTTTTTCTATTTTTTTAATATTTTTCTGTCATTTTGTTAAATGATTAATATATTAAATTTGTGTAAAAAGGCAAGGTTAGTTTTTTTTCCTATTTTTAATATTTTTTCCCTATTTTGAAAACTTTTCCTGATTTTTTCATAATTTTTAGATTTTTTATGATTTTTTTTCATATTTTTTAAATTTTTTTTCTTCTGGTTTTTTAATATTTTTTAGATTTTTTTCTGATTTTTTTCATATTTTTTAGTTTTTTTTCATATTTTTTTAGATTTTTTTTAGTTTTTTTCATTTTTTTATGCCATGTGGCACGCCACGCCAGCATTAATTTATTAACATATTTCAAATTTTTATTTATGTGCCGCGTCGACGCCACGCACGCCACCGCCACGCCATCATAAAAATATATCCGTATTTAGAGTGTATATGGAATGGTCGCCGCGTCGGCCACAGAGGCGATAACGCCAGATCTATGAAAATACAGGGACCGTAATGAACATTTTAATAATACATGAACCAAAATGAACAATATACTATAATTCAGGGACCAAAAATGTATTTTTGCCAAATTTTTTTTGGTAGTCACGATTTTTCATCATTTTTCACCGTAATATACTGTTGAAATATAATAAATATAATTTTAAGGAGTATACATAAATATTTATTATTATAGTGTATATATGCAAATTATATATATATATACAAGTACACACAATCATATCATCTGCATGATTAATGGTAAATGAAATTAATTAGATGTTATCTCTAAATCATATTCTTTGAACTGGGGTACTCATTCATTCATTCAATAAATTGAAACATGTTCGGCAATGAAGGTGCAAATCAACTCGTTTTTCAGGCCATGTTCTGCAATGAAGGTCTCTCATGACATAAAAAATGTTGCTAATTAATGATGGAGTAATATATTGATGATTCTGATTATTAGGCTTTAAATTAGCTCTTGGATGCTTCATTGAGCAATGACTGACCAGGTTCTTGATTATTTAGTAGTTTTTAATACTCCTTGGATACTTCATTCTTCTGACTCTTTCTATGACTCTCAATCAAATAGCTCTTCACTGCATGCTCCTCTTAAAATAAACTGTTATGATCTGTGAGGTTCTTGTACTTTTCTATGTTATATAACCCTCCTATTATTAATTCCTTAATTATTCAAAACTTACAACTAATTAAGCTTATTATTGTTTTTATATAATCAAAGAGAACTCGAAAGAGCTGTGCAATTCTGTTCCTTTGACGACTATCCATGATGGAGTACATCCCAATCTTCCTGTTTTTCTACCTGTTTAATCCTGTGAGTTCTCTGAAGAGTGGCTATCAAGTTCCTTCCATATTGGAACTCGACAAAGATAACAAGATCCAGACATACATCGTTCACTTGGCCCAGCCAGAGGGCACCGGGTTCCTCGGAGATGAGGAGCTGGAGAAGTGGCATGAGTCCTTCCTCCCAAACTCTACACTGGACTCCGGCGAGCCACGGCTGGTCTACTCCTACTCGGAGGTGATGACCGGATTCGCCGCAAGGTTAACAGCTCATGAAGTGGAAGCCATGCAACACATGGACGGCTTCCTGCATGCAAAGCCTGACATTGAGCATGAACAAGAGACCACGTACACCCCTCAGTTTCTAGGCTTGAGCCAAGCAAATGGAACGTGGGAAAAATATTCGAATATGGGTGAAGGGATCACCATTGGAGTCATAGATTCCGGAATCCCAAGGCACCACCCTTCTTTCGGCGATGATAAGATGCCGGCTAAGAAGGCAAATTGGAAAGGAACATGCAGCTTCTCCAACTTCACATGTAACAATAAGATCATCGGCGCGGTGATGTTTGCAAGTGGAAAGAAGAAGACTCCGCCAGTTGATACCAGCGGGCATGGGAGCCATACTGCGAGCATCGCTGCGGGGAACTTTGTGAATGATGCCTTGGATCTTGGCAAGTTCAAGTATAAGGCATCAGGGATGGCACCAAGAGCTCACCTGGCAATTTACAAGGTCTGTCCTAATTGTTCCGACAGTGACATAATTGCAGCCTTTGAGCAGGCCATCCAAGATGGAGTGCATATTATCAACCTTTCAGTCAGTGGCTTCCCGACAGCTGAGTTCTACAATGACGCCGTAGCTCGCAGCTCGTATCCAGCCATCGAGAAGGGGATCTCCGTCTCCGTCTCTGCAGGAAATATGGGTAGCAGTTCAAGTTTGGGCCACTCTGCCCCATGGCTTATGGTAGTAGGATCGACCTCCACTGATAGAAGGCTAGCAGCTACCGTGAAGCTCGGCAATAGCAAGGAGTTTGTCGGAGAGACCGCCTACCAACCGAGTTGGTTTAATTCATCAGTCTTGTTACCTCTAGCTTTCCCCGGCATCAATAACACTATAGAAACCTTGTATTGCAAGAACGGCTCTATGAATACTATCGATGTGAAGGGCAAGATAGTGTTATGTTGGTCCGCCGGCAACGTTGTCTTTCAGGGTCGGGTGGTCAAAGAAGCTGGTGGCGCAGCTATGATACTTGTCGGGCGAGGCGGCAACACACCTCAAGTTCGTCATGTCCTGCCAGTGTCCTACGTGAAGTACGCTGATGGGAATAACATTATGCAGTACTACAGATCCAGTTTGTCGGCACGATCAATTCCGAAGGCAACGATCGTATTCCAAGGCCAAGTACCCGGTCTCCGACCAGCCCCGGGCATCGATACAACGTCATCCAGAGGCCCGAGCTTGACGAATGGCGGCATATTGAAGCCGGATGTCGTGGCCCCCGGCAAGGATATTCTTGGAGCTTGGCCTTATAGAAGCGGACCCTCTGATAACTTTTTCAGGTATTATTACTAGAGCATCAATAACTGAGCCCATTAATTCTTGCTAGTTCTATCTGATCATGTGAATAACTAATTACTGTGGTTACATGCATTCCCATCAGATTGGCCAGTGGCACCTCCATGGCAGCGCCTCATGTTGCTGGAATCATGGCATTGATCAAGAAGAAACATCCAACATGGTCGCCCGCAGCCATTCAATCTGCGATAATAACAACGGCCAAAGACATGGACCTGGATGGCAAGCCGATGGTCGACAATAAGAATGGAAAACCTGCCAGCATCTTTGCAAAAGGCGCCGGACTAGTGAATCCATCAGGAGCCATGGATCCCGGTCTAGTTTACGATCGCAACATCAGTGACTACAAAGGGTATATGTGTGGACTTGGGTACAGTTCCAGTAACGTAGAGCTCATCATCCGCAAGCATGTTAATTGTACCAAAGTGAAGAAAATAAAAAGCATCACAGCTGAACTATGCATCCATCATGGTGACCTTGAGCAACATCTCGCCCAATGAGACTGTCCAGAGGACAGTCACAAACGTTGGCGATGCAAACTCGGAGTACAATGCCAGGGTTGTGCATCCCGTCGGAGCAAACATCGCGCGTTCCCCTGATTAACTGCAATTCGCAAAGCATAACCAGCCGATGAGTTTTAACATCACGATTTCCATGGTAGCTCCAGCTCAGGTGCCAGGCAAGATATCTGAAGGAAAACTAGAGTGGCTATCAAAAGAAGCACGTTGTCCGCAGTCCCATTGCCGTTATCTTTGGATGAAAGTCAGATGTAGTGGTTATTTATATATTTTGCTTATGCAGATGTAGTGGTTATTTATATATTTTGCTTATGCACATCTTCCGGATTCTACATTTCATGCGTCCATCCATTCAGTCTTTGGCTCCTTTAATGTGGCATATGATAAAATACATGTACAAGTGTTTAGCTTTTGTATTCTGTTACATGTACTTAGTCATAGCCACTACCGTGAAACGTGTGAGTACGTGGGAGAGTTTAGTTGGAGATCCTCTTTTGTAGGATCTTATTGTTACACATCCAGAAATGGCAATATAAGCAGAGTTGCACGTCAGGTTTAGGCGTGGGTTCTTTCTCCATTGTTCCTTTTGTTCTACTACTCTTGCCTCTCTGAAATTCTTTATGGTATCAGAGCCTGCCACACAACTTAACCAGTGATTCTCGACATCATGTCGATAACAAGTTCCGCGATGAGCAACACTTCGGCCGCGACTGTGGGTACAGCTCCGACTGGTGCACCGGGCCTGCTTCCTACTCCGGCATTTGGGCATCTTATCAACGTGAAGCTGACGCGGGAAAATTACCTGCTGTGGAAGGCACAAGTGCTGCCCTACCTCCGCAGCCAGCTACTGCTGGGTTATGTGGATGGATCTGTGGCTCGCCCTGCAGAGACCATCGTACAAACTACTCAAGGAAGAGAAGTGACCACGGTTCAGAGCCCACCTTCACTCAGTGGCTGCAACAAGACCAAATGGTGCTGAGCGCTCTTCTTTCATCGCTTTCAAATGAAGTGCTCTCCTGTGCAATCGCTCGACCACCTCCAGGAGAAGTTTGGAGGGCATTGGAAAAGATGTTTTCATCTATTTCGTGGCCGAGTTATACAAATTTGTATGCAGCTCACATCTCTGAAGAAGAATGACATGTCCATGACCGATTACTTCCATAAAATCAAGAACTTGGATGATATATACTCTTTGGGCCATCGGTCAGCATCTTCCAGACGAGGAGATTGTTTCTTACATGCTTGCAGGACTCAACTCGGACTATGATCCATTGGTGACTTCGATCACCACTCGAGCCGACCCGATGACACTCACTAATCTCTATGCTTACATGTTGAGCTATGAGGCCCGCAAAGAGCAGCAGAACGGTCGTCTTCAAATCTCCAACTCCACAGCCAACAATGTGAGGCGAACCGGCGGTCGTGGTGGCCAGTCCCTCAACCGCAACAATCAGGGACGTGGCAACCGCGGCCGGAACAATAGAGGGAGCAACAACAACTCATCTCAGGGAGCTCGCCGAACCTGCCAAGTGTGTGGCAAGGTCGGAACACCGCACTCAAGTGCTATCATAGGTTCGACCACGCCTACAAAATTGATGACGGCCACACAGCTTCCATGGTGACAACTCCTTCCTATTCCGTGGACACAAACTAGTACACCATACCGGTGCAACCGACCACGTGACTGCCGACTTGGACCGCATCTCCATCCGTGAGAGAAGTATCAAGGGAAGGAACAAGTTCAAGTAGCGAGCAGTGCAGGTGTTTGTCCATCCTTCACACTAGTCAATCTTTAATTCCTACATCATCTCGACCACTTAAACTTCGTAACATTCTTCACGTACCAAATATTTCTAAGAATCTCATTTCTACACACCGATTTGCTACTGATAACAATGTCTTCCTAGAATTTCATCCGACTCACTTTCTTGTCAAAGATCAGGCCACTAGGAGTCTTCTTCTTCAAGGCAAATGTGAGGGAGGATTGTATCCCTTGCCACCCGAGATCACTGCCTTGAATAAAAGAGCTCTGTCCAGTGTCAAGGTGCCTCATGACTTGTGGCATCGCAGACTAGGCCACCCCTCTCCTTCCATTGTTTAGCGTGTTCTTCGCGAAAATCAACTCCCAGTTTCCTCAAATAACAGTGACACTTTCATTTGTAATGCTTGTCAACAAGCAAGATGTCACCAATTACCTTTCCCTTTATCTACTAGTACTTCATCTGCTCCTTTGCAACTCATATTCTCTGATGTTTGGGGGCCAGCTGTCACCTCAGTTGGGGGGCATAAGTACTATGTCAGTTTCATAGATGATTTCAGCAAATTTACTTGGATTTATCCTCTGAAAAATAAGTCTGATGTATTTCATATCTTTCTTTGTTTCCAAAAGCATGTCGAACGTCTATTGAATGCCAAAATCCTTTGTTTCCAATCAGATTGGGGTGGAGAGTATCAAAAGCTTCATAAATATTTTTCAGGAAATTGGTATCAAACACCAAGTGTCATGTCCCTATACCCATCAACAAAATGGCTCCGCGGAGCGAAAACAACGACACATCGTTGAAGTAGGGTTATCTCTCCTTGCGCAATCCTGTGTTCCCTTCAAATTTTGGGATGAAGCCTTTACCACTGCATGCTTTCTCATAAACTGACTTCCTAGTCGTGTGATTGATTTTTCCACTCCTTTAGAACGTCTTTTAGGAACTAAACCTGATTACAGCATGTTTAAAACATTCGGATGTACTTGTTGGCCCAATCTCAGACCCTACAACGCTCATAAACTGCAGTTCCGCTCTCAACAATGTGTATTTCTTGGATACAACCCCTTACACAAAGGTTACAAATGTTTGCATCGACCCTACGAGGCTGGCGTTTATATCTCTAGAGATGTAATTTTGATGAGGAAGTTTTTCCATTCAAGCCGGACAAGATAACACTTGTGTCATGACATCACTCATTTGAATCTTCTATTACGCTCCCTATTCTCCCTATAGTTCTGTTCCCACATATGTTCGGAACCCTTCTTCTAATTCTAATTCTGAAAGTGACCATGTGTTGGTAGACAGCTGTACTAATTCTCCTAGATGCACTATTCCTTCCGGGTACAACTAACTTAGTTGCGGATCATGAAGATAATGGCGCCCAGACGTTGTTTCACCTCAAGATCTTTGAGCCACGACCTATTGGGCATGGTATGCGTACTTTCGGCTCGGGGACAAAATACTGCAGCCCAAACAATTTTACGATGGAACCATATGGTATGATCCTTCCCGCCGTCGAAGCTTTCACCGCAACAACCTTGTCGGTTTCTAAACCTGTGAACCTAATTGAAGCCATGAACAGAAGTTTGGCGTCGGGCAATGACGAAGAGTACATGGCAGCGATCAAGAACGAGGACATGGCGGCTTGTTTCAAAGAAAACACAGGATGAATATTATTGACTGTAAATGGGTTTACAAAGGGAAGAGAAAGCAAGATGGGACTGTCGACCGCTACAAAGCTTCGACTTCGCCGCTAAGGGATTCAAGTAACAGCGATATGGTATTGACTACGAGGACACCTTTAGTCCGTCGTCAAACTAGCAACAGTGCAAGGCTCATTCTTTCCTGGCCGTTTCAAAAGGGTGGAGGCTTCGGCAGATAGATGTACAAAACGCTTTTCTTCACTACCGGTGGCTAGAAGAGGAAGTGTATATGCGCCAACCACTGTGCTTTGAAGATGCCAACTATCCTCGGCCGGGTTTACAAACTTGAAAAGGCTCTCTATGGCCTCAAATAAGCATCGCGTGCTTGTTACTCCTGGCCTCACCACGAGGTTGCAAGATCTTGGTTTCCTTCCTTCCAAAGTCGACACTTCCCTGTTCATCTTCAAACAGAGTGGCCTTTCCATCTTCATGGTGATTTATGTCGGCTGACATCATTGTGGTCGATTCGTCTCCTCGTGAAATTCTGAGACTCCTTGATGTCGACCGGAAAGACTTTGCTATCAAGGATCTGTTTGAACTACATTATTTCCTCGGCATTGAAGTGTCCAAGATTACTGAAGGTATTGCTCTCTCTCAATCCAAGTATATTGGTGATATTCTAGAACGCACAAATATGAGGAACTGCAAGACCATTTACAGTCCCATGAGTGTTTCTAAGAAGCTCTCCAAGGTTGTTGGTGACCCATTGTCACAAGCTGATGTCACAAAATATAGAAGTACTGTTGGAGCCTTGCAGTACGTGACTATCACTCGTCCAGATATATCATTTGCCGTCAACAAAGTGTGCCAATTTATGCAAGCTCCAACAACAGAACACTGGGTTGCTGTAAAATGCATTCTTCGATACCTCAAGTACTCCACGAAAGCTGCAATAGAGATACACCAGTCCAGCTCAACTCACCTCAGCACCTTCTCCGACGCCGATTGGGCCGGGTGATCTGATGACAAGTGCTCAACTGGAGGATTTACTGTGTACTTCGGAAGCAACCTGGTGTTATGGTGCAGTCGCAAACAAGCTACCGTGTCACGCTCTAGTACTGAGTCAGAGTACAAAGATTTAGCCAATGCAATAGCTAAACTTATATGGCTGCAGTCAATTCTTGGAGAATTGGGAGTTGCACAAATGAGGGCGCCAAGCTTATGGTGTGACAACCTAGGAGCGACATACTTGTCCGCAAATCCTATCTTCCATGCTTGAACAAAACATATCGAGGTGGATTTTTATTTTGTGAGAGAGCGCGTCGCGCGTAAAATGCTTGAGATTTGGTTCATCTCATCAAAGGATCAAATTGCAAACATCTTCACCAAACCCTTGTCGGCTCTAGCATTTTCAAGGCTTCGACACAATCTCAACTTGGCTTTACCAGCTGGGATTGAGGGAGGATGATAAAATACATGTACAAGTGTTTAGCTTTTGTATTCTGTTACATGTACTTAGTCATAGCCACTACGGTGAAACGTGTGAGTACGTGGGAGAGTTTAGTTGGAGATTCTCTTTTGTAGGATCTTATTGTTACACATCCAGAAATGGCAATATAAGCAGAGCTGCACGTCAGGTTTAGGCGTGGGTTCTTTCTCCATTGTTCCTTACGTTCTACTCATCATGTTGTCTCTCACGAAATTCTTTAGCATAGACCTAAAGACTTTCCAAAGAAATAAGATCACCCACCACATTCTCCATACAATTAGTTGAGAAGTGAATTTGACACACAAACATCCAAATCAAGGCCCAATTTAATCCCAGGGCAATACACTATATAAGAAAATATAGTTTAAGAAATTAAACAATGACAAACATTATATTTTTATAAAGTTTAAAATATTAAAAAAAATAACAAACATGATATTTTATATATTATAATAACAAAAGTTCAAGAAAATGTATTTTAAGAAATAAAAAAATGAAAAAAAATATTTTATATATTTGTATAATTACTTTTGGAGTTTGGTTTATTTACAGCTATGCCACCGTGTTTTCCAGCGTCGAAAACAGCTTTTTGGTGTTTTTCGTTTTCCATTTTCCAACTTCATATCATTTTCCGTCTTTTCCAGAAAAAAACGACCAAACCAAACACGTTTTCATTTTTTTTCATATTTTTGCAGAAAATGAAAAATGGTGAAAACGCCCGAAATTGCTCGAACATAACAGACCCTAATTTATTCTATAATGGAGTAATTAAATATATGGTATATGGGTAAGAAATAGGTGGGAAAGCCTCTTGAATTCAAATAAAGTATTCATATAATTATTAAAATTATAAACAAAATTTTTCGATAATTTAGTGTAATGATTACCTTCCAAGAAATCATGCAAAAATAATTTTTATTATTTAAATAATTATTTATATTTGTATTTTTATTTAGATTTTTATAATTTATATTAAAAAATATTTAAGAAATTGTCTTTAATTTTTATAACTTTAAATTATTACAATTTATAGGGTAATTTGTGTTCAGGTGTCCCTATCCCATCTCTAAAAATAACCTGAAATTTCAAGTTGATTGCTGTATAAAACCACATCTACCTAAAAATTTTTTTTAATAATAAATTAATCTTGATTTGTATACCCACTGCTCTTCCAATGTATCTGAAGTATCTGATCCTTCTAAAAGTGGTTTAGTCTTTTTCATCGGCTAAGATATATATATATATATATATATATATATATATATATATATATATATATATATATATATATATATATCGTCCGGGTTTAAATTCAAAACACATAATAATACTTTTAGTTTGTTATTTATATTCTATATATCTTATTATGTTGTGATCATGGCAGATAAAATCCGCAGGAGAATTGGGACATGAAGGGCCGGCTACAATCATTGGCGGGCAGGATCACTCTCATCAACTCGGTCATTTCCGCTATTCATAACTACTAGATGAGACTTCCTTTGGCTCGGGCCGGAGCTAAGAGGGAATGCTTATCAGTTGGTTAACTGGCAGCGCCTATGTCGGCCTAAAGAACACAGGGGATGTGGGATAACAGATCTTAGATACTTCAACATGGCCATGATCTGCAAATGATGGTAGAGGCTCCTTAATGGACAAGCTAACATATGCAAGAGTATCATCCAGAACAAATATTTTCAAAACTACTACCTAAACCCACACAAAAAGGTCTTAGCTAGAGCATCTTACTTTTGGAAGGGAGTGACGGATCAATGGAGATTGGTTGAAATGAGGTTGACAGTTAAAGTGGGAAAATGGGACACATGGTGAATCTGTGGCAGGATAAGTGGATTCTTGGATAGGCGCCAAGTAGATTATTCCTCTTGTTCCTTGACTATGTAAGGGATCAGCACTTATCACTGGGGAGGGCTAGAGAAAACGTAACACAAGACCCTCCAATTCTGAAACAGGGCCCACTAACCGAAGAGGGAACTTGGGAGCTGAGGGATATGCTAGAGGCCCTCACAACGACTGACGAAGGGAGAGATGATGCCAAGATTTGGAATATGGATACCAATGGGACATTCGCTAAATTAATCCCTTTATAACTTCATCGTCAGGAGCATGGAGCTAGTTCCCCAATGGCCTGCGGAAGCTACCTTGCCTAAGGAAGATTAAGCTTTTTCCATAGCTGGCGATGGATAACAAAATGTTCACATTGGACAATCTTGCAAAGAGATGCTGGAGGGGGAGCCGCACCCAATGCTACCTATGCAATGAGCAGGAAGATCTGTGCAGCATCTACTTACTACTTACCTAGTCATAAGAGATATTTGGCTACACTACTGCTCGTTATTCGACCATGGATACGCTTCCACAATCGACAAGGAACTTATAGGAACACACTAGTCTGGGGAAAAATCTTCACAAGGTGGAGCGCATAGGGTGGAACCTTGTGGTCATGGTCATAACCTGGAGCACTTGGCATGAAAGAAACCGTTGTTGCTTCAAAAACAAATAACACGTTTATTCTGGTATTATTTGCGGGGTTGCTTGTTTATTGTTAGCATGGTTTGATGCAACAAATGCCACCAAGAAGCTGAAGCTGATGCAGATGGAATCACCTGTCCGTAGATCCTTGGCCTTAGAACATGGAGGACCGCCTCAAGCACTTCTGAACAAGGATAACTTTAAAGATGAGTCGACGGGGTAATCCTTACAGGAGTAATCCATTAGAACTCCTGGGGCACCTCTCGGGGGAGGGGTCACATGGGACAATGATGTACCAACCTTGGATTTTATATCTTTTTTATTATCAATAAAAATGAATGTGGTTTATCCACTTTAATAAAAAAAAATGTGTACATGTATGGATTGCTATTAAAAGAAAAAAATACAGAGGAAAGCATCAATTCTGATTTAGGAAAAAAAATATTCAGTTTCTGTTTTTTTGAGATAGATAAGGATTTTTTAGATTACATTTTTTTTTTGAATAAGTGGATAAATCACATAATTTGTTAATAATGATATAATAGTTCATAGTCTCAATTAAGATATTTTTCAGATTACATTTAATCAGAATATTATTCAATAAATATATTTCAATAAATATATAACACCAGTTTCAATAAATTTGCAATCACATCTTAGATAATAAGATTCAATGTTACATGATTAAAGCTCTCTTCTGCACACATTTATGCTGCTTTGTTTTGGAGCAAGAGCCACCATCTTATCCTGTGAAGAATCTTAAAAAATTGAGGAAATTAGCGGCGGAGTTATTAATATTTTTAAGAGAGATTATTTATGCATTGGATAAATACCTACTAATTAATATTTTTTAAGGAAAATATGATACGCCTACAAGATCAAGACGCATCAACAGTTCCACTTGGAGTAGGTACTTACTCCTCAGAAGAAGATTAAGGAGAAAAGAGAAAGGATAGAAGAAGAAGAAGGGAAAAAAAGCTAGTCAGATAGTCAGAGGATACAAGAAGGTTCCATTCATCCAATGAAAATTACAGTAATCCTAATAGCCTTTATATATTCTCCAGCAACCCTAACTTCATCTCCGATCTACGAAAGTGTCGCTGCCACGTGGTCGGTCACAAAATCCTCCATCTACACTGGTTGTTTGCTTGTGCGGCGTGTTCGTCCTTCATTGGTGATCACCTCCCCTAGAGAGGACTCGTGGGTGTGTGTTGCTTCACTGGTGCTCGTCTCCACCACTGTAGCTTCATTAGCCAACGTATCTCCCCCCCCGTCTGAAATAACACCTTATCCTCAAGCAGGGGCAAAGCTACATGGAGAAGAAGGGGGGCAATTGCCCCCCTTCTCATTTGAGATTTTCATATATTATATTATAAAATATTTATTTTTCTATTATATAATATTTTTTAATAGTTGAATTGCTCCCTTTATCAACTTATCTCTTTTAACTTGATGCCATGTGGCTTATCTTATTTCTATTAAATTATAAATAAATTAATAAAATAATAGATAGAAGACAAAACTTAAAATAAACTAATATTTTAAATAACTTTTCTATCCTTGATATTAACTCATGTCAGATTAAATTTTGTTAAAAACTTCTCTCGACTTGGAATCTTGTGTATTCCGCTAATACGTTTGTGAACCTGCTTCCTTCTTTCTGTTCGACACCCCACTCGCAACCCCCCACGACCCACGGTCCCACTCTTGACCCACAGTCCCACTCTTACTTAGTGTTCCCCTTGTGTGTGATTTGTGGGGGATTTTTTCATCGCTCTCACAAGTCACAAACTTCCTTTTTTTGTTTTTCACCTACGAAGCAATTCCACGAAATGCAAGGTCTGATTTTTTTTTTTATCTCCTATTTTTTAATTGTTTTGTTTTTTTTAATACCTCAACTATTTTTTCTCTAGTTTGTTGCTTGATTTGATTTTTTTTTCTTTTAAATTCAAAAGGAGTTTTTATTGTATAAATTTAGTTTTGATATTCAATTTGAATTCTCCTAATAATCTTGCATGGATTTAGTTTGGATATTTAATTGGTAGGTCATCTTTCTCATCTTTGCCTCCAATTAGGGTTAAAATTAGGGGTTTTTTTTTATTATCTAGATTTTAGGGTTCTCATGATTCGATTTTTTTTTTTTTGCACCTCTCTAATTTTTCTTTTGATCTTGTGTTGCATTTGAGTTAATTTTTGCCCCCCTTATCAACAATTTCTGGCTCCGCCACTGTCCTCAAGGTGGTACTGTGGGTAAGATTTGCAGAAAACTTCAAAGGCTTCCCAGGTAACCCCTTCTAGTGGAGTATCCTTCCATTTAACCAAGACCTGCCGAATAAGTTTTCCCCATTGTAAAATCTCACGAGAGAATTCTGTATCACTGAGGGGGTAGGAATGGATAGGGAGAGGACAACCCTGTGCCTCTGTTGACCTAGTGAAAGGTTTCAGTTTTGAGATGTGAAATACGGATGAACTCGGGTTTCAGGTGGGAGATTCAAATAGTAAGCCACAGATCCTATGCACTCCACCACATTGAAAGGACCATAGTAACATAGGCACAACTTAGCGGATTGTCGCCTGGCCACAGTCACCTGGTGATAGGGCTGTAGACGGACAAATATCGGATCACCCACGGCTAACTCGAGCTCCCTCCGTCGAGCATTAGCTTTTTGTGCCATTCTATGATGGGCTTGAAGCAGGTTTTACTTCAGAGTGCTCATGAGAGTGTCCCATTCTATTAACAGTTCATCTAGAGCCTCAAGATTGGTGGCTCCAGGGAAATAAGCTGATAAGGATGGTGGTGGTCGCCCGTATAAGGCTTTATATGGGGACATCTTAAGGCCACTATGGTAGCCAGTGTTGTATCAAAGTTCTATCCATCCAAGTAACCTGGCCCATTTGGAAGGTTGAGCACTATTGAATGCACGTAGATACTGCTTGTGAAACCCGAAGATTTTGGGCTATTAAATTTTTCCTAAAATCTGTGATAAATGAAAGAAAGCCCCCAAGGTTGGATTTAAACGAAATATATAAGGAGTTAATATATATATATATATATATATATATATATATATATATATATATATAAATATATATATATATATATATATTTATATAAATATATATATATATATATATATATATATATATATATATATATATATATATATATATATATATATATATGGTCTGGTTCATGGGACACACTATTTTGACAGACCATTTTACACCCTTTTTCATCCATTGGATTGAGATTATTTTAAGGGTTGGGATTCATCCTTTTTTTAAAATATTTAATATTAATTTATTTAAAAAGTAAATATTATTTACAAAGTTAGGGAATCCTTTTTACGTCCAAATTATAAAGAAGTCCTTGCTTTTATTTATAAATGTTTAAATGAAATAAAATTTGGGAGTTTTATTTAGATAAATTTTGGCCGCACATATTAATATATTACAGCAAGCAAGCAAGCAAAAAAGGTATTTAATACCTCCTAAAAATTAAGTAGATCGATGGTGTGCAGCGGCATTCTTCCCTGTGACCAAGTACAATCAGGGAGCTTGTTCATCCTGTTTTTCCTGATGATCATAGGCATCATCATTGGAATGCATATTCTTGTATTCTTGATTGAGAGGAGTGTATGGAGATGGCGACAAAGGAATTTGGCAGCTGTGGATGATATGATCATCCAATTGCATAGAGTTCAGGCCTTTTCAGGTATGCATGATCACCTGCAGCAGTGGAGGAGAGCATCACCACATGTATGGCAGAGCAAGCTGGTGATCAATGCTGGGGATGGTCATGTTTCTTGCATAGCTAATCCTTGTCCTTTCAATTCTTAATTAATTGGTGATTTAAGTATATCCATGTATATCTTTATAACTGATTCATAGCTTCAGTTGCAGAATAGTTGCAGAATGTGTAACATAATCTGTAAATTCTCACACAAATTGATGAACATCTGTACAGTACAATTGCTTCGGCTAATAGCTGAACGATTCAGAAAACTATATACAAAAAAAAAATGAAAAATCTCTGATCTTAAATTCTTGGCTGCAGAATGTACAACACTATCAGAATTTCATATATTGCAGAATGTACAACATAAGCTTTAAATTCTCAATCAAATTGAGAATTTAATTCATGGCAGCAGAATGTATAACAGAATTTCATTAGTTGTCAACAATGTAATCCAATCATTCTTCTCAAGATCAATAATGATGGTTATCAAATAGCAAAATGTACAACCAGCACCAGTTACAATTCACCTATAACTAGTTAATGTCAATAGAGTGACCCAACAGATCGTGGAAATCATTTATAACAAGTTATTGCTAATTGCCTGAGCAAAATCAATAGACGCCATTGAATTGCTAAACAAAAACAAAACTTGTCGTGATTGTCTATAATCAGGATGATCCAACCATTTATATCAAAATCAAAGATTGTGATCGAACAACAAACAATAACCAGAGATTATTGGTCCATGACACAACACAACTCAAATTTTAACTAAACAAACAACTTTTAAAGATCATAAACTCTAAAATTAAGCAAAAAAATATTAAAAAAAAAATCCTAAAGTTATAAACTTTGGTGTTGTCAAAATCATGATTAACATAGCCAAACCCCAAGCAATTAACTGATCCCCTAAACCACACCAATCTAAATTTAAAGCCACGTGACGCGCTATCCCTTCAAACAAATTTTTGGTCTACTACCAAATGATAGCTAATCATGGCCCTCCCACTACACCAACCAAATATATATATATACAGAGAGAGATAGAAATACACCAACCAAAAATATATATATATATATATATATATATATATATATATATATATATATATATATATATATATATATACACCAACCAAAAAATGAAAAATCTCTGATCTTAAATTCATGGTCATAGCATAACAAAGATCGTAATTTCATATATTGCAGAATGTACAACATAAGCTTTAAATTCTCAATCAAATTGAGAATTTAATTCATGGCAGCAGAATGTATAACAAAATTTCATTAGTTGCCAACATATGATCTGTAACTCAAACAAATTGATGAACATTCAGGTATTATATAATATTACATCAAATTTAAGCAGAATGTATTACATCAAGCACACAGTGTTAGAAGTTGAGAAGCTTGCAAATATTCAATTTGATTTCATTAAACTCAACAAGAACCAAGGTCCAAACTTTGTGTTTCATTTCAGTAAATACATGATGAGAAATCTCTCAAATACACTCAGTTTTCCTCAATGAACAAGTAAACAACCAATAAAGTACAAAGATAAGAACTTTATGTCGTGATTTGATGACACAAGATTAGAACCCTCACATATTCAATTAGTTTTCATCAGTGAACAAATAAACACAACAAGCACAAAGATCAAAACTCTGTGTTTGATTTCAGTAATGAATGACGAGAAACCTCTAAAATACAATCACTTCCCCTCAACGACCAAAGCAAACAAATACATCAAGCACAATGCATCGAAGCGTCGTTAGATTTCAATGACAATGTGATGAGAACCCTCATATTCAATTAGTCTTCATCAATAAACAAAACAAATATTAAAAAAAAAGCACAAAGATCAAAACTTTCTCTCTAAAAATTTCTGAGATAACTAACAATTGTCCAGGAGTTAAGACACTAAATATTTCAAAAGAAAAATAGCTACCCAACAACCTCTTTTGCAGACCAAATAATGAAACGGTTAGAAGCTGTCAGTGGGCTGCCACCATGTTCATGCTCCACCTGACAAATAAAGCATAGATTTTAGACTATATGAAAGAGGTATACATCACAACTAATATCAAGATCTATATATACGAAATATTAGATCACTTACCGTGGGCGTAGCTTATATGTTCTCCAGATTTAATGGACAATTTCGGGAGTCATGGCTGGCAAAAGTTTTGCATAAATGACACTTTCTTCTCTTCTTGTTTAAGGCTATCTCTAGACCACTTTTGTATCTGCCGGAGCTACTGTAATTTTTATTCTGCTTTCCATCTTTTTTCTTGCCTTTAGTTTGTGAAATATTTGGATTCAAAAGTAATACCTGAGGGAGTTCAGCATGCACATCAGGCTTAGCAGGCAAGTCATTTTTCTCTTGAGGAGCATTGACATCAGACCTAGGCATGGTCAAGCTAGAAATCTTTTTGGATAACTCATTCAAAGCTTCCATGTAACTTATATATACCTCATTTGATTCTGCAGCTATACAAGCCAATTTGGTAGCTTGTTGACACATATGACTTAGTCCCAATGCCTCTGACTCTTCCTCTCCATTATTGCTCACAAATCCTTTTGAATCAATAATCCTAAACTTATTTGCCTCTTGCTTCCACCTTGAAAGAAGAAAGTGATTTGGTATTAAATCAACGTCTTCACGAACAAACACTTTCAATATGTGCACGCATAGCATTCCAGTTGAATTCAAAATTTTTGCACTCACAATTGCCTTCAAGAGTTTGCAAATTTAACTTGACCAAAAACTCTTCGTAAAATTCCAGATTTTGATTTAACCATGAATGACTGACATTGGTCATCACTTGCAAAAACTTCAACTTTGTACCGATTGGCTTCACTCTTTTCATCCTTGAATTTGTTGAACATATTTCTAGTGTAAACTTTAGTTGCATGCTTCATAAGGAATTCATTGTCCTCCACAATACGGAACTTATGTTCAGACTCAAAATCTTCATCCGTTTCCCTTTTTACTATCTTCTTTAATGCTTGCTCATACTTCACAACAAACTCCCTAAGGTTTGTGGTGGAGGTAACAAACTTATCAAAGAAAGCATTAACACCTTCACTACGTCCTGTCGTGTTCATTCCAGCAAAAAATATGTGACGATTATAAACCAGTGCCCATGACTTACGAATTTCATGATAAAGATTCTCCAACCATTCCCATGACTTACCTTCTAATCCATTTTCACTCATTAAGGTCTTCCATTGAACCTTAAAATTTTCTTTCTTATATGTTGACCAAATGCACTGCTTCATTGCTTTCTTAAAATTTGATTTTTTACAGTACACATGTGACAACTTCTCCCCAAATTTCTTCTTGATGTGCCAGATGCATAAACGATGGTGGGTGGTAGGAAGAATTCTAGCAATTGCCCCCTTCATTGCCAAGTCTTGATCTGTGAGAATAGAAATTGGAGGACGCCCACCCATAGCTTCAAGCCATGTCTCAAATAACCATGTAAATGTAACCTCTATTTCATCTTGCAGAAGTGCGCATCCAAATTGTATCGTTTGATAATGGTGATTTACACCTGTAAATGGGGCAAAAGGCATACCATACTTGTTTGTTCGATATGTGGTGTCAAATGAGACCACATCACCAAAATATTGGTAGGCCATACGAGATCGAGAATCCACCCAAAAGAAGTTTATTGCTCTACCATGTTCATCACATTGAATTGCATAAAAAAATTGAGGATTAAGAGCTTGCTTCTTTCTAAAGTACGTGAGAACCGCTTGTGCATCTCCCTCCTCTAACTCTTTTTGTCTAACATTCCTCAAATGATTGTAACAATCCCTGTTATCAAAGCCTATATGATAACCACCAAAAATTGAAGGAACTTTCGCTATTTCCAAGTTCTCTCTCTGAAATGCTATAGCCATATCCTTAGCTGCTTGAGGTATGTGCCGATTCGACCTCATTTTCATCTTCTTAGTTGGGGTAACTAATTTGTGGTTGTGAAAATCCTCCACCTTTGAAACTTTCCATTTCCTCTTTTGCTTGTCATGGGTAACCCGCAAACAAGCTTTGCAATCACATTTAACTGTTGAACAACTTCTCTTTATTTTTTCTTTCTGATTTTCTGTATCCCCAATCTCCTCCCTAGCATCATCATTCTTAGTCTGAGAGACATACTTTCCTTCATGTGAGCAAACAAATAGGACACTTGTTACATCGTCACGAAAGCCTTAATCGCCTCTTCTTTGAACTTCAATACGAAGTTGAAAAACCTTTGTATCGACCGTATTCTTTGTAATACTCTTCTGCTTCTTCCATTGTATCAAAATACATTCCTAAATTTGGTGGCTGAAATTCGGTTTCATTATTGCCTAGTTCACAATTTTGTTCTTGGATTTCATCCGTTGCCTAGATGGAATTCAAGTATAAATCATGTTAGATGCATTATATCCATTTAACAAATAGCAAAGTGGAACACCTCAAAAGATAGAAAATGCTCTTACAATTTTGTTAATCATATCACATCACATAACATAAAAAACAAAGTCTTTAAAGTGAGAAATTTTTTAATCACTTTTAGCTATTTGGCCATTGACTCGCCAAGAAGACCGCAAAGATAAAAAAGCAAACTTCCTCTATACTACTTTATATTCATTACACATTAGCAATACCAAATCAAACAAAAAGAACATGCCACCAAAGAATAAAAAAGCAGAACAAAGGGCAACCCAAAAGTGTGAACTTCATCTTTATTACGGACCCAAACGAATAAATCCAAAAATCATACAATACTAACAATCGTCATAACCATCAAAGCCAAGAAATTCCCATGAGGTCACCAACAAATTAGAAAAGAATTCAGAGGCCTCAATAGCAATTATACCAAACTAAATGGAAGTCAAGTACAACCATCACAAGACGTGTGACGTTAATAGTAGGAATAGAAAACATACCTCATGTAAATTAAGATTGGAGGGAGAAGACCTTTGCGACGGATGAAGAAGACGGTGTTGACATTAGAGTCACTAGAAATACTTTCTGAAAATTTCGATAATTAGAGAAGAATGAAGAAACTAGATATGAGAGATAAGAAGAACTTATAGCCCATGACTCTTTGCTAATTCAAATAAAAAATAAAGGAAGAACTTCTCATTTATCCAACAATTAACATATGCATCTAAAATATGCTACATAATTAAAAAGAAAATATCATACATGCATCAATACATCTATTATGAAGCCAAGAAAATTTTTACTTAGAAGAAATTGAGTTAAGTTATTTTCATTAAGGAAAAACTCATTAAAAAAGGAAAAACAGAAAATTACACAAAGATTAATCATCCCCAAATTAAATACTAACAATATTAAAAGAAAGAAAAAAGCTAAATGGGATAGACAAACATGATCCAGTGATCTTGAAGTGGAATAAGTGGAATATATGTACTACAGACGTCATCTTCATCTTAAGTTGCCTTCTTATCGGTTACATTTTTACAATGAGAGCTTGTGTTTAATGATGTTGTTGATATCCAACCACACCTCTGTCAGATCCAACCACCAAGTGGAGTGTGACTGTCAGAGCATCCCAATTATTAAAAAAAATGGATCTTACCCAAATTATTCAAAATCCAAGTCTTAAAACATCTCCAGTTTTGGGGAGACCACTAAATCCCAAATCCAACCCATGATTTCATTAAACTAGCAGCATCAGAACACGCTAAATTACAATAAAATCAAGAAAACTAAGATTCAAATCAGCATCCACAGAACCATCCCAATCAACGCTTCACCCATCGTCAATTATCCGAACAGAAAACCTCTAATCACGAACACGATGGATTGAGGTTATTAGGCAACAAGCAACAAGCAACAAGCAACAATCAACAAGCAACAAGAACAAATCGCATGGAGGATGGGTGAGAAACTTCAGACCAGTGAGAAATGCCTCGGAATATATCAGGTCTGGTGGAAAACTAGCTAATGTTCTGATTGATTCTGCCTGGGAATATATCAACCGGTCTTAGTATGCATCTTGTTTTGGTTGCAAGTCTTATAGCTACAGTAATCATTGATGGATGCAATATTATAGTGATCACTACCACCATCAAGTTAAGAACGACAAAGATGTCATGATTGTGAAGCTAAATAGTGATGCTTTCTTTCTGTGTTATGATAGACATTATGCTATACAGTTTGCATTTCTGCTATTTATGCACATCTATTTTTCTGCTCAAACATTCATTTATGATCATATGATTTCTGACAAAGGGTTTTTTAATTCTAAGGTCATGCTAGGAAAATTAAAAAACGAGTCGTCTGGTACATTGCAGTGGTTTATTTACATGATATGGCTGGGAATATATCAACCAAAACAAGAACAAACCGGAGCATAGGGAAAAAAACTCACCAGCAACAAGTCTCCAACCGGTGAGATGGCGGCGAGATCAGCGAGTTATCCAAGAGAGAAAGAGCGATAGACGAGACTCGGATGGATCGAAGGCGACGACAATGGCCGAGAGCGAGCAAGGATTTCAAGCAAACAAAGATGAGGAGGAGAGGAGGGTGCGATCTAGGGTTTTGGTGAAGGAGGAGGAGAAGGAGCGTGCTGCCCGACGTTCAATCCCACGCAAACTCAGGGAGAGAAGAGGGTTTTGGTGAAGGAGGAGGAGAAGAAGTGCGCGCGCGGCGGCCAGTGGGGAGGCCACGAGGTGAAGAGGCGCTTCACTCTGGCCACTGGGAAGGGGGCTTCACGGCCAAAGCTATTCAGAGCCCTCACACAGTGTTCCGCCTGCTCCTCCGGTGGATTAAAATTAATATTAAATATTAAAAAAAAGGATGAATCCCAACCCTTAAAATAATCTCAATCCAATGGATGAAAAAGGGTGTAAAAGGGTGTGTCAAAATAGTGTGTCCCATGAACCGGACCCATATATATATATATATATATATATATATATATAGGATTCAGAATCTATGAATTTAAAAGAAGATAAAATAAATTAAATCAAATATATATAGAGAGAGAGGACGTGCTGAGCTGATGATATTGATTTGGTGTTGAAATAAAAAAAAGGAAGAAAATCGTTCTCAAAACCTATGCACGTTATTATATTATATATTGTTAGTACTGAAATTGGATTTAGGGCCCAATTTCAGGCCAACAATTGAATTTATATTTATAGGGTGGCTATCCTAGTGAGAAATCGAAAGAGAATCCAAGCAAGAGAGAAGGGCCAAATTTACATGGAAAAGCCCCTAAGAAGCGGGGGAAAAACCACGGGAGAAAGAATTTCCACTATGAATGATCATATATAATATAATAATATACAAATGATCATATAAATATCTTATTGAAAGTAAAAATAAGATTCTGATGTGATATATTGGGCAGTATATGTATTTAGGATTAACATAACATGTTCATCCATGTGAAAAAGGAAACCATGCACATGAAAGGTGAGTGGTTGGGATTGAATATTGTTATGCATGGGTCTTGGTCGAATGACAAAGGTCGTTTATGGAATTTGGCAGCTGAAGGGAAGCGGTGGCCGGCGTCGCGACCTTCTCTCAAGGCCCCAAATCCTGCAAGAGATAAGGTGGAATATAGTTAAATGCCACTTTGATCGGAGGAGATCCTCCACGGTTGATTAATAAAGGAGCAACCTAACCCTAAGCGCCGTTTTCATCGTGCATAGTAACTCTGGCTGGCACTCTTGAAACGCAGAGATCAGGGAGGAGTTGGGTTAACGACGTCTCAGTGAGGCCAACATCACTACGGGCCGCTAGCTACTCCTCGGTAAGCCATCATCTTTCCCTCCTGACTTTGCTTGGGATATCTATCGATAAAGGTTATCAAGAACTGGGTCAGTTGATGGTAACTAGAAGATGTCTAGATCTCTGTGGGTGTAGAGATGGTACCCGATTTCCCTTTAATTCATTTTGGTATTGGTTGTTTTAAGGAAGAGATGAGGGCTTAAGGAAGGTTGAGAAAGGTGCTAATCTTTGAATCTTGGAGGTGATCATGCCCAGGTGGGTGTGTTGAATTTCCGGAGGACTTTAGATACTCAGGATTAGGTGTTCAGAGTTCTGTGGATGGTTCTATAGGTGTGTAGTGGCTTCTGTCTTTTGGATAGATCAGTCTATGAGTTTTGGGAGGTGATTTTTCCATTAGCACCCGTAAGAGAGGATGAAGGAAATAGTGGAATAAAAAGGGTACTTTGAGGAATCTGTGATTTGTGCGAAGGTTATCATTAGAGAAGAGACGATATCCTTGTTTTGACGGGATGGATAGAGATTCAAGAGAGGTTAGAGTTGGGAGATGTTAGTTCAGGCTGAGAACAGATGAATCTATGCTTAGAGGTCATCTGCATGTATGGCCTAGTTGTGAGTTCATTTACTCTTGATTTCTGATCACCTGTCTAGTTACTCATTAAGACTAGGTTGAGGGCATAGTTTGAGTAGAGGTTGATAAATGTCTTGATGAATATGGAAACTAGTTTATGGGTTTCAAAAGAAGGAATTTAGCGTTTGATCTCTTGCTCTCCAGCATGAGGTTGGAGATGAGTTTGGTTTAAAATAACAAAGTCTGGGACCTAATTTCATGATTTTATGTAGATTATTTCCTATTGATTTGGTGTTTAATGTTGAGATGCTAGGAGAACTATTTATACATATGGTTGTGTAAAGTAGGTTGGACCCAACTTGGATGTTGATCTAGTCCGATAGATGTGTTGGTATGTTTGGGCTTATTTTAGAGGGGCCCTGGGCCAGCCTAGTGAGTTATAAGCTTGTGAGTTAACTAAGGTTGGGCATGGACTTAATTAAAGAATAATGTATTTAATTAAGTGATTAAATCAGTTAACAAATTGGGTTAGATTTATTTAATGGGTCAGGCCCATTTAGATGTACATGCATTATAGATGATAATATTTTGAGCATTCGTGCTTGTGTTAAGTCTTGGATCCGTATTGTACGATATCTCGGTGTGGAGCGTTGAGCTTCGTCAGGACAGATACCGATCAGTCGGTTGGATTGCGAATAGATGTAAGTTACTCTTGCCTCGCTCCTACCCATTGCTTGGGTTTCTTGTTTTGATGAATGCTATTAGTCAGCATATCTTCTCTGTAGTATCTGTTTTCTTGGATGCATGCACATACATGTTTGTTTTGCTCTCTCTTTCCTCGTATGTGTATGATTGATGTGCTTGAGGTAGTGCTGTTGCTACCTGTTTGTTGGAATGCTCGTTGGACGTGCCCTCACGTGAGCGACACTTATTTGGTGGCTTTTCGTGGTGCTTGTGTGCAGCGGCTAGGTAGGTATCGTCGATTAGGTAAGCGGGCTCAGCATAGCCTATACATTGTCAGGCATGAGACCATAGAGATCGCTTGATACTTGTGTCTTTGTTTGGGTAGGTGTCGCATAACCGAGTTTGTTCTTCCGTCGATTCGGTCGCACCGAGGTAGGGCTCAGGTTTGGGAACGTTGAGAGCCAGGACATCCGGCGTTTGGCTTGCCATGCCGGAGGGAAGATACTCGTTGTCCCGCTTTGTCCGGATTGAATCTGGCCGTGTCGACACGTGGAGAGGTGGTGCTACCGAGGTGCGACAGATTGGTCGCTTGGAGCCCGAGGTTGTGTTGCTGTCTGGGGGATCATTGCTGAGCTATCCTTGGAAATCTTTTCTAGAGCCCCGAGGGCTATCGTTGGACATGAGTCGTACCATTGCTGATGTTTGTGGTAGACTCCTAGGATCTGCTTGTGTGGGGTATAGCCCCTTTGTTTGATGATTCTTCGATTGTTGATATCATGTTTCATCTTGTTGCTTTAAGATCCTTGCAGGGTACTTACTAGGCTTTCCATTCGAAAGCTCATGTATTTGCTTTCTTTTTTTTTCAGGTCCCGAGGAGTAGGTGACTCGGACTCGGGCATTGTGCGAGGGGCTGGGCTGACTTTGTTGAGGTTCGAGAACCTCAGGTCTTTCTTGAGTGTGAGATTGTATTTTTGTAGGACCCTTATAGGGCCTTGATAATGTGTAGGGCATGTAAACCCTTATTTTTATTTTCGCTGTGACTCTGATATAATTTGATTATTAAATTTTGAGTTATTTGTTATCTGCTATGATTTCCTTAGGCCTTGTATCCGAGTGAGGTGCGCCTCTACTTGGGTACGGCCCGATCCTGCATCGCGTGACGGCGTCCGGGATCCGAGATTAGGGGCGTGATAATCGCCAAGACCTCTGTTAACAACTTCACTCTGGCCATCCCTTTGAGGGTGATATGCAGTGCTATGGTGTAGCTTTGTACCACTAAACTCAAACAATCTCTTCCAAAAATGACTAACTAAAATAGGATCTTGATCCGACACAATGGTACTAGGGATACCATGTAGTTTTACCACTCTATCTGCGAATATCTTAGCAACTTGTGTTGCTGTGAACCGAGTAGGTAACGGTGCAAAATGCGCCGATTTGGATAAACGATCAAATACCACCAAGATCGCTGTGAAACCTAGTGACTCAGGCAACCCAATTATAAAATCCATAGTGAGATCCTCCCAAACTACTGAAGGAATGGATAAAGGGTGTAGAAGACCCGCTGGAGGCTGTGTTGAATATTTAGTTTGTTGGCAGATCAAGCATCAGCTATGAAGGTTTCCATATCCTGACGCATACTAGGCCAAAAGAACTTGGCCGATAAATGAACCAGCGTTCGCTTCAGACCTTTATGCCCTGCCATTGGTGTGGAGTGAAACTCATACAGTAAAACAGGTTTAAGGCTGGACATTGGACTGATATAAAATCGTTTCTGGTAAAATAATACCCCATTATGAATCGCGTGTATGCGTAAGACAGAGCTCCCGCAACAAACTCCCCGATGTTTGTTCCAGAGGTTATCTAATGTGGCATTCTCAAGTTTGAGAATAGTCAAGATAGTAGAGATGGGTTGGCTAGCAAATGTATAGAGCCATAAAAGTTGACTCATTACATCCAGAGAGGGCGTCGGTACCGCGGTTGGATGAGCCAGTTTATAATCAATTACGAAATGGAACCCCAATAGTTTTCAAGATAGATTTCTTTGGTCGGTGACTTCTTTGTAGAAGTTGTTTGAGACTTTGGTGATCAATTCGATTGACAAAGAAATTCCCCAAAAGGTATTGATGCCATTTGTGAATTACCTCCGCTTATTGCATGCAATTCTCTGATGTAGGTTGATGCAAATTGCGCCTAGGTCCTAGTTTCTTGCTAAAATATGAAATGCGATGTTCATCCCGCATAAGTACAACACCAATTCCACCCTTGTATGTATCAGTTTCCACAACAAATTCCTTCTTTGAAATCCGGGTAGATGTAGTAGTGGGGCATTGATCATGGCTTGTTTGAGGAGCTTCAAATGCATTAGTAGCTTCAAGATTCCACTTAAATCCTTCTTTACAATCGTAAATCATTGTCAAGGGAAGCAATGGAGGATATTATTTTATAAATCTCCTATAATATCTTGTGAATCCTAGAAATCCCCTCGAATATTTGTGAAGTAGGTAATCTTGGCCACCGGTCATCAAGCTTTCCACCTTGCAGGATCGGCACAAACATCTTCACGGTGTGATTATATGTCCCAAATAGTCAATTGTTTCTTTGCAAAAAGAACACTTAGACATTTTAATGAAGAAACAATTTAACTTGGACATTTGCAATACTCCTCGCTCAAGATGTTGCAAAATGAGCGTAAAGGGATGAACTATAGATAAGAATGTTATCAAAGAACATAATGACAAATTGGTGAGATATGGTGCAAATATACTATTTATTGTGGCTTGGAAGGTAGAAGGTGCATTAGAGAGGCCAAAAGGCATTACCGAGAAATTCAAAGTGGCTTTTATGAGTTCTAAAAGCTGTTTTGTATATATCCGGATCATATATCCCGTCGATGGTATCCAAATCGAGATCAAGTTTCTTTGAAAACTTTAGCCTTCCCCAGCTCATCAAGAAGCTCATCAATGGTAGGGATAGGAAACTTATCCTCAATTGTAGCTGCATTGAGTGCTCTATAATCCATATAGAAACGGTAAGTTCCATTCTTCTTTTTCACTAATAGAACTGGAGATGAGCAAGGACTGTAATTGGATCTAATGAATCCTTGCTCCAGCATCTCTCGCACCAATTTCTCCATCTCACTTTCTAATAATGAGGATATCGATAACGCCTTACATTGATTTTATTGGTGTGAGGTAGCAGGTGTATTTTGTGATCAATTGCTCTGTGAAGAGGGAGTTGTATTAGGGGGTAAGAATAACTCTTTATACCTCTGAAGGATCTGTGATACACTTGGGTGCTGGTACTTGAAATCCTGAATTCTCTCTAATCATATCCTTTGATTCATGGAGTTGTTGAAATTCATACAACCCTGCAAATACTTCTTGATTTAACAATGCTTGAAGTTGATTGAAGGTGATATCCTTGGTTGTAGGTTTGGTTTCTCCTTGCAATAGTACTGTCTCTTCCTTCCATTTAAATTCCATAGTGATGGCTTTGTAATCATGTGAGACTTTCCCCAGGCTTTGGAGCCATTGAATCCCCAGGACCAGATCTGGACCCTCAATAGATAATATAAATAGATCAACCAAGAAGGTAGTTCCCTGTAAGAGTAAGGTGACTTGTGGGCAATATAGGGAGCAAAGCAAGTGATCTTCCTTGCCAATGTAAACCCGAAATGGATTAGTAGACTTGACATGCAATCTAAGTACATATTTTAGCAAGGGAGGGTTTGATAAAATTATGTGTGCTTCCACTGTCAATCAACACTTGAATTGGGTGATCTGAGATCTTACCTATCAAATTGAGAGATCTCTTGATACCTTGACCTGCCAAGGTATCAAAGCTTGAAATGTCTCCGGTAACCACCTCTACCTCTGGTGTGGTAGGAGATTTTTCATTTAATTGCTCATCTGGTTCATCATCAACATCACCTATCAACAGTAAGCATTGGTTACGACACCGATACCCCATGTTCCATTTCTGATCACATTTGAATCAGAGTCCCTTTGTCCTCTTGTCTTGAATCTCTGTTAGTAAGAGGTGACGAATTGGAAGTAGTTGTGGGTTCATCATGGGGTTTGATCCGCTGATTTTAGGTGTAGGCCCCAGTAGGGACGGAGAAGAGGGGTTTGCAATAGATAGCTGATTCCTGATGACTGATGATAGTACGGGCTGTGGATTGGCTCGGGATCCCCCTCTGAAACTAGATCTTTGATCCTGTGTAGCTTCATCATGTCTAGCTTTATAAACTCTCGCTATCGAGGTCTCCATGAGCGATGTTGCTCGAGTAAGCAACATCTCGTGGCATAAATGTGGACGGAGGCCCATGACGAAAAAGGAAATGAGCAGATGTTCTCAGATTCCTGTCGCTTTATTCATCAACTCTTCAAACTCAGTTTGAAAATCAGCTACTGTTGAGGTTTGTGCTAATTTTGAGAGATTTCCTTGATGATCCTTATAGAGAGAGACACCAAAATGTTGTTTGATATTGGAGAGGAACTCTGGCCAAGTAGTGAGGAGATTGTTTCCTTCATCCACTTGTACCAAGCTGATGCTTTTCCTTCCAAGTGAAAGGAAACGATGCCCAGACGGCGGTTACTGAGTTTCATGAAAATTGAAGAATTCCTCGATTCTAAACACCCAGCCTTCCGGATCTGTCTCCGTCAACTTTGGGATCTCCAGCCTTCATAGCTCGAGGAAGAAGATTGATGTCGCGATTGTAGGGCGTGGCCTCCGACAAGCGATGGTGTTGCGAGGATCTTTCCACGCCGGATGACGCCCCGCATTCACCACTTGAAGATCTAATCTCCTCAATGAGAGCATCCAAGGTAGCGACAGCTTCTTCTCGCAAGGGACATGTGGTATACCACCGCTTGCTCTTCCAGTTGGGTTTTCAGTTGAGCCTGCAATCATGTCATCAGTGCCTTCATAACTTCTAAGGTCTCCGGATTTGCCATGGGAGAGCTTTCACCTCTTAACGAAAGCACCTAATGATACACCTGCAAGATCAAGACGCATCAACAGTACCACTTGGAGTGGGTACTTGCTCCTCATAAGAAGATTAAGGACAAAAGAGAAAGGATAGAAGAAGAAAAAGGGGAAAAAAAAGCTAGTCAGAGAATACAAGAAGGTTCCAATACATCCAAGTAATTCTAATACCTTTTATATATTCTCCAGCAACCCTAACCTCATCTCCGATCTACGAACGTGTCGCTGCCAGGTGGTCGGTCACAAAATCCTTCATCCACACTGGTTGTTTGCGTGTGTGACGTGCTCGTGCTTCATTGGTGATCACCTCGCCCAGAGAAGACTCATGGGTGTGTGTTGCTTCACTGGTACTCGTCTCCACTGCTGTAGCTTTATCACCCAACCTTGACCTTGACTTTGAGTGTGGACTGCCATCCAGGTCAAATGGTAAAATCGTATCAAAATATGTTTTTAATTTGTAGATCACCATATGGTATCCGCATCAAATAATCAAGTGATACCACAACTAATGAACAAAACTTATAGAGAAAGCTTGCTAAAGCTTTATTAATAATGAAATTTAGCCTTACGTCTTTCGATAACTTACAGCCTGTGACAGAACAAAACTCATCAACACTATCCTGTCGATCTTGTACCAAATAACTGAAGCTTGGTCTAATCTTTTCCAGCAAGTTCTTCATAGAATTTTCAATGAAGATACAGTTCATCACAGTGACAATTAAGGAGTCTAACAAAATGTACCTCAAACAGAAATATTCCTAAAAATTCGGCCTGCAAATTTAAATCCTGTAAACTGGTTTTTTTATGTTTTCTGTTTCACTCAATTTCTCCCAAATTTTCTACCACTTACACATGTGGCAGATGTAAGGATAATTCATCTGTGAAGATCAAAATAACAAACACAAAGGCAAAAGCTCAAGGTCTCAAATTAACTAATACAAGGAAGGCAAAGGCTGAAGATTCCAAAGTAGCAAATGCAAAGCCAAAACCAAAGGATCCTGGAAACTAGTCCAAAAGGAGAAAACTTTCTGCAGGCAAGCCATTCCTTGCTGCTTAAGTTTTCATAAAGCCTAGACCTGGAAGCCTTAAGTCCTTAAATGCCACTGAAATTTTACGCTTCACCAATGAGTGTCCCTGCATCGTAACAAATGTGAATTATTGATTTGTTGCTAAGAAATAAAAAGATGGGTAGGCTTTGCTGACATTCCATTTGGTTTGGTCAAGGATGAGCTGAAATTCTTTCACATGATCCACAAAGTTCTCAATCCTATGATGAAAAACTTTTGAGGATAAATCACTTCACATGAATCTAAGTTCTTTCTCGCAATTTACTACAGTTATATCTGCAGCATCACATATTGTCCATCTCACTGATTTTAGTTTCAACAATTTCCACAAGCTGGAAAAGAAATTGATGCGAAGAGGGGAAGCAGAAAGAAGAACAAGAAAATAAACATGTACAATCTTATGAAGCAATTTTAAGATGAAACTTATTTAGATTAGAACAAGAAACAAGTAACCTATATGATAGCTTCTTTTGGTTTACTTGCCATAATCATCAATTTCGGTTAATTAGACAACTGAATGATGTAAATGGCCTCAAGGAATAGAAGAATACCGTCGCATTGGTACACTGAGCAGTATCAATGTCAATATGATTTCAAGAGCACCAAAGCGTCATTGCTAAGAAGAATCCAGTTGTGAAGGCTAACAAGTTTGGAACCATTTGATTTGATGTCTATGTGCAATATTGCATCCACAAATTAATTAACAACTATTCATCAATAATTAAGTAGTCTATTCTGTTTATGAAGTTGTATAATTATTATTAGCAAAATAATATTATATTATATTATTTTTATTCTGGGTGATCAATCATCTATATTCACTATTGTTCAAAAACATTTAATCCATAAAAGTATTTGTCAGCAAAATAAAATAACAACTTTATTTTTACTTGTACATAGTTTAATTTGTTGTAGAAATATTAGAAAACATATAATATACGACAATAAAAAGAGTTTCTTAAAAAAATTACCTTATTTTGGTTTCCTCCAATATCTTATACTTTTTCCACCAAAATTATAAATCTCCAGATTTTTTGTGTGCACTTTATGATGCAAAACCAATAATTAAAATTATAAGTTTTCAAAAACATTATAAAGTAACATTCGATACAAAATGTAAGAATGTTTTTTAAAATTATGATAAATAAGACTAGTGGGCTCTATAATAAGGACTTGGAGAAATTTTCTTCCTTTGAAGTCATGAAGAGAAGCAAGAAATGAATTGATGATACATTAAAAGTGTATGTTAGGTTCACATTATTTTGATGCTGTTTGGACAATATAATTTTTGGGTTAAAAGTCTTTTTTAAGTTAAACACGTTTTAACTTAAAAATGAATGTCGTGGCCCCCGGCAAGGATATTCTCGGAGCTTGGCCCTATAGAAGCTGACCCTCTGATAACTTTTTCAGGAATTATTACTAGAGCATCAATAACTGAGCCCATTAATTCTAGCTAGTTTTATCTGATCATGTGAATAACTAATTACTGTGGTTACATGCATTCCCATCAGATTGGTCAGTGGCACCTCCATGGCAGCGCCTCATGTCGCTGGAATCATGGCATTGATCAAGAAGAAACATCCAACATGGTCGCCCGCAGCCATTCCATCAGCGATAATAACATTTGCCAAAGACATGGACCTGGACGGCAAGCCGATGGTCGACAATAAGAATGGAAAACCTGCCAGCATCTTTGCAAAAGGTGCCGGACTAGTGAATCCATCAGGAGCCATGGATCCCGTCTAGTTTACGATCGCAACATCAGTGACTACAAAGGCTATATGTGTGGCCTTGGGTACAGTTCCAGTACCATAGAGCTCATCATCCGCCAGCATGTTAATTGTACCAAAGTGAAGAAAATAAAAGCATCACAGCTGAACTACGCGTCCATCATGGTGACCTTGAGCAACATCTCGCCCAATGAGATCCGGAGGATACAAACGTTGGCGATGCAAACTCGAAGTACAATGCCAGGGTTGTGCATCCCGTCGGAGCAAACATCACGCTCTTGTTGGGGTTGGACCAACCCAACATGGGTCCCTCATGTGTGGGTCACATGGGTAAGTAAGTAACTTGACTTACTTAACCCTACATATATAAACAAGATGAATAAATTGGTTCAAGGGCTCAAGCTAAAGAAAAAGGGGGAAAAAGAAGAGAAGGAAAGGGTGAAGCTTTGGTGGTCTTTCAATCCTCTTGCTCAAGAGAAGGTGACCTAGATCTAGCTTCCATTGGTGTTCATTTGGTAACCTCTTCGCTATTCTCTTTAGTATTCTATCAAGTGTGATGATGCATTGTATGAACTAAGAGTGTGTTACTCTTAATGATGTATGTGATCCTCTAGTGCATTAGAGGAGTTTGTAATCCCATTGTTATTGTTATAGTGGAAGATTGTAGGACATTTTGTCCGGTGGTTTTTCCCTTTGCTTTGAGGGGTTTTTCACATTTTTGTATGTCATCCATTGACATGAAATCCAAAGGTCAAAGCTTGACATGAAATCCATTGAATGCATTTTCTTGGGTTATGATGATGATGAGTTTGGATACAAACTTTGGGATCCTAAGAACCGAAAGCTCATAAGGAGTAGAGATGTTGTCTTTCGAGAGGATCAAAATTTGGAGGATTTTGGGAAGGATGAAGCTCCTAAGCAAGCAACCTTTGAAGACTTTGAAGAGATTCAAGATGTATCATCTCCGGCTCATGGTAATGAGATAATCCAAGATGAAGGCCAAGACAATGATGAGATTCCTTCACATTTTGATGAAGATGCAAATGAAAATGCTTATGAGGATGTGGAGCATGCCAATGGTGATGAACTTGATGATGAAGTCATTGAATATGATGATGCTCAAGATGGGGAGGCTTCACATGAGGGCGAGCCAACAACCTTAAGGAGATCGGACCGGCCTAGAAAACCATCTTCAAGGTATCCATCATCGGAGTATGTAACCATCACCGAGAATGGAGAACCGGAGAGCTTTGGAGAAGCACAAAATCATAGGGAAAAGGAGAAGTGGATGAAAGCTATGCAAGAAGAAATGAAATCCTTGCATGAAAATCAAACTTATGAGTTAGTGGAACTTCCTAAAGGGAAGAAAGCATTGATGAACAAATGGGTCTACCGGATAAAGCATGAAGAACACTCCTCTCAACCAAGGTACAAGGCAAGGTTGGTTGTGAAAGGCTTTGGGCAAAGGAAAGGTATAGATTTTGATGAAATTTTCTCTCCGGTTGTGAAGATGTCTTCAATCCGAATTGTGTTGGGATTGGCCGCAAGCATGGACTTGGAGGTTGAGCAACTTGATGTGAAGACCGCATTTCTACATGGTGACTTTGAAGAAATAATCTACATGGAGCAACCGGAAGGGTTTAAAGTCAAGGGAAAAGAGCATATGGTTTGCAAGCTAAGGAAGAGCTTATATGGCCTCAAACAAGCCCTAAGGAAGAGCTTATATGGCCTCAAACAAGCCCCAAGGCAATAGTACAAGAAATTTGACTCATTCATGGAGAACCATGGGTACAAGCGAACATCTTCGGACCATTGTGTGTTCATCAAGAGGTATGGTGATGATGACTTTATCATTCTATTGCTCTACGTGGATGACATGTTAATTGTTGGACATGATACTAACAAGATTGTCAAATTGAAGAATGCTTTAAGTAAGTCCTTTGCTATGAAGGAACTTAGGACCGGCAAAGCAAATCTTGGGTATGTCCATAAGGTGTGATAGGGGGGCTAAGAAGTTATGGCTATCACAAGAGAAGTACATTGAGAAGGTACTTAATCGTTTCAACATGAAGAGTGCAAAGCCGGTGAATACTCCACTTGGAAGTCATTTCAAATTAAAGCAAAGCAACCCAAGTGAGAATGAGAAGAAAGAAATGAAGAATATCCCATATGCATCGGCGGTAGGGAGATTGATGTATGCTAGGGTTTGCACAAGACCGGATATAGCACATGCCGTTGGAGTGGTTTGTAGGCATCTTGCTAATCCGAGCAAGGAGCGTTGGCAAGCGGTAAAGTGGATCTTTCGTTATTTGAGAGGCACTTCTAGGACATGCTTATGTTTTGGAAGTGGTAAGCCCGTATTGGAAGGATATACCGATGCGGATATGGCCCGAGACCTTGATACAAGGAAGTCAACATCTGGATTCTTATTCACTTTTGCGGGGGGAGCCGTGTCTTGGCAATCAAAATTGCAAAAGTGTGTTGCATTGTCTACAACCGAAGCGGAGTACATAGCCATTACCGAAGCATGCAAGGAGATGTTATGGATGAAAAGGCTCTTGAATGATTTGGGGCTCAAGCAAGAGAGGTATGTTCTCTATTGTGATAGTCAAAGCGCCATCCATTTGAGCAAGAATTCAAGTTTTCATTCAAAAATCAAGCACATTGATGTGAGGTATAATTGGATAAGAGATATCTTGGATGACAAACTCTTAGAGCTAGCAAAGGTCCATACGGAGAAGAACATCTCGGACATGTTGACTAAACCCATGCCGAAAGACAAGCATGAGCATTGTAGGAGTGGGGCCGGAATGGAAGGAGCTAGCTATTTCTCCTAGTGCAAGGAAAGCCACACATGAGTCGGTAGGGGGATATTTGTTGGGGTTGGACCAACCCAACATGGGTCCCTCCTCATGTGTGGGTCACATGGGTAAGTAAGTAACTTGACTTACATAACCCTACATATATAAACAAGATGAATAAATTGGTTCAAGGGCTCAAGCTAGAGAAAAATGGGGAAAAAGAAGAGAAGGAAAGGGTGAAGCTTTGGTGGTCTTTCAATCCTCTTGCTCAAGAGAAGGTGACCTAGATCTAGCTTCCATTGGTGTTCCTTTGGTAACCTCTTCCCCATTCTCTTTAGTATTCCATTAAGTGTGATGATGCATTGTATGAAGTAAGAGTGTGTTACTCTTAATGATGTATGTGATCCTCTAGTGCATTAGAGAAGTTTGTAATCCCATTGTTATTGTTATAGTGGAACATTGTAAGACATTTTGTCCGGTGTTTTTTCCCTTTGCTTTGAGGGGTTTTCCACATTTTTGTATGTCATCCATGTGTTTGATGAATTGCCTCTATGAGTGGTGTAACTTGTTTTACGTGAACATTGTTTGCTCAAAGGAAGAAATTGAGATATACGGTGTCTCAACAAGAGCTCTCCCCTGATAAACTTCAATTCTCAAAGCATAACCAGCAGATGAGTTTTAACATCACCATTTCGATGATAGCTCCAGCTTAGGTACCAGGCAAGATATCTGAAGGAAAACTAGAGTGGCTATCAAAGAAGCAAGTTGTCCGCAGTCCCGTTGCGGTTATCTTTGGATGTAGTCCAGATGTAGTGGTTATTTATATATTTTGCTTATGCACATCTTCCGGATTCTACATTTCATGCGTCCATCCATTCATACTTTAGTTCCTTTAATTTGGCACAGACCTAAAGACTTTCTAGCAGTCAGAAAGATCACCGACCACAAGGCGCAATTTAATCCCAGGACAATATACTGTACGTATATAGAACCTGTGCACAAATGCCCCAAAGCTCGTTTGTGCATGAACTTAATATGCTGATTATTGCATAATTGGAAGGCATCACACCCCTTCAAATCATAGCCTGGAAAGTATACATTGCTTCTTCAAAACAATTATTTTGATCATGACCTGCAATCATTGAATTCCATGATATTTGATCTCTCATACTCATGTTCTGGGTATGCTTCCCCGATGGCACCACATTTCTCATACATGTTAACCAATCCATTCCCAATGGCAACCCATGGATGGACTTCTCTCCCTCTTCTCCAAGCTAGCTTTCTCCGGTGTTGACAACTCAGCTATAACAGACAGCAAGCCTCATCAGGAAAGTCATGTAGCGTATACCTGGCGATCAATAAGCAAGTTCATGAAACCGCATTCTTCCCATGAATTTTCTCGAACACCTTGCGAGCAATAGAAATGGTCCCAAGATCTACCAATCCACACCTTCTCCACTGTTTCACAATTCAATGCATGAATGGGAGATCGATTAATCAAGTAACAAGCGGTGCTCTTAGCCTCACCCCAATAACATTTTGGTAGCTTTACCAAAGACAACATACTTCTAATCTTCTCCGATATAGTACGATTCATCCTCTCCGCCACTCCATTATGTTGAGGAGTGTAAGGGACAGTCTTCTCATGTCTTATCCCATGCTTGCTACAATAATCCTTGAACTCCCAAGAGCAATACTCTCCACCATTGTCACTTCTAAGGCACTTGAGAAGCTTGCCGGTTTGCCTTTCAACCATAGCATGAAACCTTTTGAAGATCTCAAACACATCACTTTTATTCTTCATGCCATAAGCCCAAACCTTCTTAGAAGCATCATCAATGAAAGTGACGAAGTACAAGGAGCCTCCAAGTGACTTCATCTCCATTGGCCCACAAACATCCGAATGAACTCGCTCAAGAATATTAGTTCTCCGGGTACTAGTGCTCCCAAATGAGACCCGATGTTGCTTGCCCATCAAACAATGATCACAAGGACTAAGTGATGAACCTTTGATCTTGAAGAGCAAATTCTTCTTCTTCAAGACTTCTAACCCCTTCTCACTCATGTGGCCAAGTCGTCGGAGCCATAAGTTGATAGTGCAATCTTCAAGAGTAGCATTCACTTCACCTTTAACTAGGTTAGCCTCCGTCTTGTAAAGAGTACAAGTCTTCATGCCTCTTGCCACAACAAGAGATCCCTTGGTAAGCTTCCACACACGAAAAGTGTGATTCAAACCCTTTATCATCAAGCATATCGGTGGATATCAAATTCAACCTTAAATCCAGAATGTGTCTCACATCTTTGAGAACCAACTTGTGACCCACACTAGTCACGATGCACACATCTCCCTTGCCAACAATCTTGGATGTACCATTATTGCCCATCTTTACCACCCCAAGTCCTTTGACTCATATGTAATAAAGAAATCCCTACAAGGAGTTGCATGGAATGAAGCTCTGGAATCAATCACCTAAGTTGCATCACAAGTAAGCACTAAAGCAATCATTTTCATTGCCAAAAACAATCACCAAACCATCATCTTTGTCAACCACATTAGCATCTTGTGCTTCTTGGCCCCTTTGCTCTATGTTCTTTTGATTATTCTTGAACTTTCTATACTGCCTCTTCATGTGACCAACCTTGTTATAATAGAAGCACTTCAAGCCATTCCTAGACTTGGATCTCCTTCCACAATTTTCAGTTTTGTTAAAGCCTCTACTTTTTGACCTTTCTCGCTTCTCATCGAAAACCAAAGCTTGGGATGATGTTGAGACCTCCGCTGATGACTTTCTTCTAACCTCTTTATTGAACAAGCTACTTGTAATTTGGCTCATTGTTAACTTCTCATCTGGTGAAGAATTGCTAAGAGAGACAACAAAAGTTTCCCAACTCTCTGGTAAAGAAATTAACAACAATAAGGCTTGCAACTCGTTATCTAAGACCATCTCTATTAATGTTAGTTGATTCACAATACTTTGTGCATTTCATTCAAATGCTCCCTGATTGTAGCACTCTCTCTAAACTTCAAGTTCATTAGCTTCCTTAGGAGAAATACCTTGTTCCTCGTTGTTTTCCACTCATACAAGTCATGTAGTTTCTTCTACAAGCTCTCCTCACTAGTCTCATTAGACACGTGATCAAAAAGAGCATCATCAAGCCAGCAACGGCTTTTCGGTTCTCTTTCTTTCAAACTTCATCGGACTTGTCTTCCAGCTTCTTTCCTTCAATTGGGTTATAAATGCCCTTGGAGTATAAGAGGTTCTCTATCTTTGCCTTCCATATTTGTCATTTGTTCCCATTCAAGCTCATCATCCTCCCATTGTTATTTTCTATCTTGCTTCACACAAAGGAGAAAACACCACCAACCTCATCTTTGATATCACTTCTTGTTGAGACACCGTATATCTCAATTTCTTCCTTTGTGAAAACAATGTTCACATAAAACAAGTTACACCACTCATAGAGGCAATTCATCAAACACATGGATGACATACAAAAATGTGAAAAACGCCTCAAAGCAAAGGGAAAAACCACCGGACAAAATGTCCTACAATCTTCCACTATAACAATAACAATGGGATTACAAACTCCTCTAATGCACTAGAGGATCACATACATCATTAAGAGTAACACACTCTTAGTTCATACAATGCATCATCACACTTGATGGAATACTAAAGAGAATAGGGAAGAGGTTACCAAATGAACACCAATGGAAGCTAGATCTAGGTCACCTTCTCTTGAGCAAGAGGATTGAAAGACCACCAAAGCTTCACCCTTTCCTTCTCTTCCTTTTCCCCCTTTTTCTTTAGCTTGAGCCCTTGAACCAATTTATTCATCTTGTTTATATATGTAGGGTTAAGTAAGTCAAGTTACTTACTTACCCATGTGACCCACACATGAGGGACCCATGTTGGGTTGGTCCAACCCCAACAAGAGCGTGATGTTTGCTCCGACGGGATGCACAACCCTGGCATTGTACTTCGAGTTTGCATCGCCATCGCTTTGTGATCGCCCTCCGGATACCTCATTGGGCGAGATGTTGCTCAAGGTCACCATGATGGACGCGTAGTTCAAATTGCGTGATGCTTTTATTTTCTTCACTTTGGTACAATTAACATGCTGGCGGATGATGAGTTCTATGGTACTGGAACTGTACCCAAGGCCACACATATAGCCTTTGTAGTCACTGATGTTGCGATCGTAAACTAGACCGAGATCCATGGCTCCTGATGGATTCACTAGTCCGGCGCCTTTTGCAAAGATGCTGGCAGGTTTTCCATTCTTATTGTCGACCATCGGCTTGCTGTCCAGGTCCATGTCTTTGGCCGTTGTTATTAACGCAGATTGAATGGCTGCAGACGACCATGTTGGATGTTTCTACATAATGATACTTGTTTGTAGATTCGGGGTTTGCACAGCAGCCCTACAATGCCAATTTTGGGGCACTTGTAGTATGTTGGGAGTAAATCCAATAGTATGGATGGGAAGATAACGGAAAAATAAGCTAGCACGTTCATTTTCATATAATTTGGTTACCGTTTGGTCCTCCCACTTAATGGTTGATATTTTGAAAATCTGGACCGTTAAGTGGGAGGACGAAATGGGAACCAAATTGTATGAAAATGGATGTGCTAGCTTATTTTTCCATTATCTTCCCATCCATACGGTTGGATTTACTCCCAACATGCTACAAGTGCCCCAAAATTAGAATCAGAGGGGTCAGCCAGGCAAACAGTACAACAAATTCCCCAATCCCTTTGTTTGTTATGTATATTCTCTATATCTTATTCTGTTGTGATCATGGTAGACAAAATCCGCAGGAGAATTGGGACATGGAAGGGCCGACTACAATTATTTGCTGGCAGGATCATTCTCATCAATTCGATCATTCCTAACTGTAAGTTCTGTCTGGTTATCCGCTTGTTGTATGTTGTGTTGTAACTTCTGTTGCAACTTGCGGTCTGCCTATATCTAGAGAAGTACCGGTTGCAACTTGCTCCGTGGGTATGTCTTATTAGTCTCGCCAAGGTTGTTGTGTTGTTAATTGTAACTCTATTTTTCCTCTTCAAAGAATCACACAAGCTCTCATATACACACTCACACAATCAAGACAAAACATACAAGAAGAGATGAGACAAAGAAGTTTGGTGACCCAATTCGGCTAACCAAGCCTATGTCTGGGGGGCCAAGCCTGGAGAAGACAATCCACTAAAGATGTAGGGAAGACAGGAGTACAAGAGTCTCTCTCAGTTAATATCATAAGCACTCACTCCCCTGATTGACAATGACCACTATTACCCTTCTCCGGAGGGACTACTCTAGTCGGCTCATCTCCATCCTCTGAGTCCTGGTCTTATATAGACGCCTCCCTACCTTCACACGATAGCTACTATCTTTAGGATTTCCCAAATCTTCGCGACTGCCAAATTGGACTCCTTCCATATTTGGCTGTTGCAACCTAGTTGTAACCATGACTACAACACGGCCCAGCTGACGAACTGACCAAGGCTATAACATCCATCGCTCTTCAACCTAGACACACCTCCAACCCTCCTGGTTGAGTTCCGAGTCTACTATGTCGGATCCACCTAATTCCGATCAACGCGACTAGCCGATCCACCTCTCCGTCACGTACTCAGCCCTTCATGGCCACACCCGACCATGGCGCGAAACCATCAATCAACCTTCATCTTCAATCATGCAAGGTTGAGCTGTTGATTGGCTCCACCAATCATCTTCCAAACTCAATTTGGCCTGTCTTGATCCACCATATTTGCTTACCAAATATGGCCTTGATTTGGCTCAAATTCAGCACCTTGAGAATCAATCTTCATACGCCAAATCATCTCTCCATTCTTGCCTTCAATCAGCTCTCATCAATCATCTTCTTTCCTAATGTGGCTGCTTGCATGTGATCTCCAAATCAGCTCTCAATCATCATTTAGTCATGCATGCAATCATCTACATAGTCAATCAATCAATGAAGGGATGATGTGTTCTTCCAAGAATGGAGTCTCCAAGCCATGTTCTGGTTAATTCACTTCTTGGGTTGCACCAGAAACTTGCTAGTTGATTCACTCCTCTTATCCTGATGACTACACTCGGATTAAGTAAGGCTTGGACTTGTGTCAAATACTTGCCAATCCTAGTACGTTTACACTTGCACTAACACTAACTATTGGCTTGCAATATAGAAATTACCGGATTGGGTGGTCTAGCGGATGGATAGCCTTAGAAAAGACTTCCTTTGGCACGGGCCGGAGCTAAGAGGGAATGCTTATCGGTTGGTTAACTGGCACCGCCTATATCGGCTTAAAGAACACGGGGGATGGGTGATAACGAATCTTAGATACTTCAACATGGCCATGATCGGAAAATGGTGGTAGAGGCTCCTTAATGGATAAGCTAACATATGTAGGAGTATCATCCAGAACAAATATTTTTGGAACTCCTACCTCAACCCACACAAAAAGGTCTTAACTAGAGCATCTTACTTCTGGAATGGAGTGACGGATCAATAGAGATTGGTTGAAATGGGGTTGACGGTTAAAGTGGAAAATGGGACACATGGTGAATTTGTGGCAAGATAAGTTGATTCTTGGGTAGGCGCAAAGAGACACTGGAGGGGGAGCCACACCCAATGCTACCTATGCAATAAGCAGGACGAATCCGTGCAACATCTACTTACTACATGCCCAATCATAAGACAAATTTGGCTACACTACTGCTTCCTATTCGACCCTGGATACGCTTCCACAATCGACAAGGGACTTATGGGGACACACTATCCTGGGGAAAAACCTTCACAAGGAGGAGCGCATGGGATGGAACCTCTCGGTCATGGCCATAACGTGGAGCACCTGGCTCGAAAGAAACCATTGTTGCTTCCAAAGCAAACAACAAGTTTGTTCTGGTATTATTCGCGTGGTTGATTTTTTATTGTTAGCTTGGTTTGATGCAGCAAATGACTCTAAGAAACTAAAGCTGATGCAGATGGAATCACTCGTCCGTAGATCCTTGGCCTTAAAACATGGAGGACTGCCGCAAGCACATCAGAACAAGGACGACTTTGAAGATGAGTCAACGGGGTAATCCTCACAGGAGTAATCCACTAGGACTCCCGGGGCACCCCTCGGGGGAGGGGTCACATGGGACAATGATATACCAACCTTGGATCTTATATCTTTTGATTATTAATAAATAAATGTGATTTATCCACTTTAATAAAAACAAAAATGTATATGTATGGATTGCTATTAAAAGAAAAAAAAAGAGAGGAAAGCATCAATTCTGAGTTAGGAAAAAAATATTCAGTTTCTGCTTTTTTTGAGATAGGTAAGGATTTTTCAAATTATATATTTTTTTGAATAAGTGGATACACCACATAATTTATGAATAATGATATAATAATTCTTAATGTAGTCTCAATCAAAATATTTTTCAGATTAAATTTAATCAAAATATTATTCAATAAATATATTTCAATAAATATATAACACCAGTTTCAATAAACTTGCAATCACATCTTAGATAATAAGATTCACTGTTACATGATTAAATCTCTCTTCTTCATACATTTATGATGCTTTGTTTTGGAGCAAGAGCCACCATCTTATCCTGTGAAGAATCTTAAAAAGTTTGAGGAAATTAGCAGCGGAGTTATTAATATTTTTAAGAGAGATTATTTATGCATATTGGATAAATCCCTGCAAATTAGTATTTTTTAAGGAAAATATGTTTAGAATTTGTAGATCACCGTATGGTATTCACATCAAATAATCAAGTGATACCACAACTAATGAACAAAACTTACAGAGAAAGCTTGCTAAAGCTGTAATATTAATAATGGAATTTAGCCTTAAGTCTTTCGATAACTTACATCCTTTGACAGAGAAACAAAACTCATCAACGCTATCCTGTTGATCTTGCACCAAATAACTGAAGCTTGGTCTAATCTTTTTCATCAAGTTGTTCATAGAATTTCCAATGAAGATACAGTTCATTGCAGTGACAATTAAGGAGTCTAACAAAATGGTATATACCTCAGACATAAATCTTCCTAAAAGTTCGGCCTGCAAATTTAAATCCTGTAAATTGGTTTTTTTAAGTTTTCTGTTTCACTCAATTTCTCCTAAATTTTCTACCACTTACACATGTGGTAGATGTTAGGATAATTCATCACTGAAGATCAAAATAACCAACACAAAGGCAAAAGCTCAAGGTCTCAAATTAACTAATCTAAAGGCAAAGGCTGAAGATTCAAAAGTAGCAGATGCAAAGGCAAAACCAAAGGATCTTGGAACCAAGTCCAAAAGAAAACTTTCTGTAAGCAAGCCATTCCTTGCGGCTCAAGTTTTCATAAAGTCTAGACCTGGAAACCCCGTGTTTGGTTGGGGGTTATCCCTAATGCAATTTCCCATAAAAAAAATTTCCCACCAAAACTTTTAATTAAAATTTAAAAATAAAACCCACCAATGCATAGAGAACACATCACTATCTTATCATTAATATCTTTGGTTTAAAAATTCGCTTCAAACAAATGTAAAATTTTTCAAAAACTTATTCCTATCCCCCAAGTGGGATGACCCCCATTAATTTTATGCCACCGAAATTTTAGGCTTCACCAATGAGTGTCCCCAGTGCATCAGAACAAATGTGAATCATGGATTTGTTGCTAAGAAATAAAAAAATGATCAGATAAGATGGGTAGGCTTTGCTGACATTCCATTTGGTTTGGTCAAGGATGAGCTGAAACTCTCACAGGATCCACAAAGTTCTCATTCCTATGATGAAAAACTTTTGAGGATAAATCACTTCACATGAACCAAGTTCTTTCTGCAATTTACTACGCTTATATCTCAAAGATCACATATTGTCCATCTCATTGATTTTAGTTTCAACAATTTCCACAAGCTGGAAAACAAATCGATGCCAAGAGGGGAAGATAAAAGAAGAACAAGAAAATAAATATGTACTATAATATGTAGCAATTTTAAGATGAAACTTATTTAGATTAGAACAAGAAACAAGTAACCTATATGATAGCTTCATCTTGCCCGACCTGCAATATCCATTGATGGGAGATGTATCTGTGATTACATTCATCAATCACACACCATCCCCTTGAATCAACCACTCCCATATTAAAAGCCCACCTTCATGAGCACAGTTTTAGCATTCTGATCACAAGCACCTTGCTTCCAAGCCCCCCTTCTGATTCTCCTGCAAATTAACGAACATAACAATGTCCGAACCAACCTTCGCATCCTCAATCAAACACCGGCACAACATCAAGCTCCTCGATCAGGTCAGTAGAGCCGATGGGGCTCGCGGACCTGGTGACGGCACGATCTCGGGTTGGAGCATTGCTTGCAAGAATCAGGGTGCAAAGTGGAGGAACAGAAGCCCTCGAAAATGAAAGAGGATTGGGGATGAGGGCTTGGAGGACAAGGTTCTCGGCTTGTCTATCGAGAGATACAATGGAGATAGTGGCTTCAGTTTTCACCGTAACTTGATTAGGGTGTGTTTAGTTGTTGGAAGTGTGGAAGTATAGAAGTGGCACTTCTATGGAACTTTGTTTGGTTGGCGGACGTGAAGAGTTGTTTCTGTACACTTCCGTTGTTTGGTTCACGGAAGTAGGGGTTTGGAAGTTTGAGTTCCACACTTCTGAGTGTTTGGTTGGCGGAAAACTGAGGATATGATCACCACTTTTGTAGGATGGTGAGGTTACCCCTGTGGAACTTTTTTGTTTTTATTTAGTAATCAAATACTATAAATTGAGATAATAAATAATTCATGAGTACAATTAAACTATTTTACTAAAATTGTTAAAATTTTGTAGTTTAATCTAATCTCATTTATGAATTAAGGATTTGTGAATTGCAAGTGCCCTTGGAACTTTTATATAGGTTTGTATATATATACCTCTAAAAAACCACTGATATTACTAATGATCACTTGTAACATCTTGACAGTTTTATTTCCATACACCTTATAAAGTTTGGATTTTCACACCTATAAATAATGAACTGCCATTAGCCAATTATTTATATATTTATTTGTAATCAATTTTTGAGAAAAAAAAAATAAAGAGGTTTAAAGGCCAGAAATGTATTAAAGTCAAATTTGCTTGGACTCAACACAGAAATCCACAATTAACCACATCTGAAGAATAATAGTATGAATCACAAGTTTAATATATATATGTCTAGATTCAGAAATTTAGGGGATTAAAAGTCCAAACTTAGTTTTATTCCTCCCTTATTTCTGTTCTTCAAATTCACAACAACAAGAACAATGTGATTTGAAACTGTTTTACACAACAACAAAGATCAAATAAATTTTTGTGTTGTTGAGTTTGGCAGTCTTTGTCCATTCACAAATAACTTGAACAATTACAGAGCTCTATCTGGTTGTGCATATGGAACAATATGAGCAGCACCCCTCACTGTAGCAAATGTTAGAAGATAACACTGGAATTGTATCTCTGGAGAAGCACAAAGTGAACATCTTTATAAGTCCAATTGGTGCAAATTCAATACTAGAATTGTATCTCTAGAGAAGCACAAAGTGAACATATTTATAAGTCCAATTGGTGCAAATTCAATACTGGAATAGTATCTCTGGAGAAGCACAAAGTGAAACATTCAATGAGAACCATATTAGTTGTTCAATTTCACTATGCTTAATTCAATGAGAATCATATTATCATTTTCAGAAAAAAAAAGACTTAAAAGCTGATAACACTGACCATGATTGGAGATATGATAAATACTTCACATTCTAAAACTTTCAATTAAACAATATTTGTTCCATGCTTATGCAATCTGGAAAGTGATCCTGTAAAAAAAAAGCTAAAAATTGAGTCAACATTCATATGATATTTTGTTCATAAATCATAAATTGAAGAATTACCAACACTGAATTTATAAACTATAGACATGGCCAAGCACCTGCTCCTTGACAATTAAACCATGCCAATCACTCCAGACAAACTTTTTATATTCCAAATCTTCAAGAGACTGATCAATGAAAAGAAGATGAAATTTAGTAATAGATGTATAGTTACCAATTTTTAAGTTACATTAAACTATGTATAAACCTTTTTCCATCCAGGATCCTTAAATGAAAAGTAGGCCTTCCGGGATACTTAAATTCTTCAGGGCTTGACAGAGCCAAAAGCCATACCTGCATTATCATTACAAAAAAAAGCCATACCTACAAATCAAAGCAACAGGGTCCCAGCAGTCCTACAAATATTTCCAATACAAAGTTGTTACAGATATCATCAGTTCAAAAATGACAAACTATTAAAAAGGCAGAAAAAAGGAAGAAAACATGAGATACAAGCTATCTGTCAACATGGAAAATCAGACCCATGGATATTGTGGCATGAATATCCATGAATATTGTGGAAAATCAGAACCTATCTGTCAACATGGAGCTAATACCTTCATGGCTCAGCTCAGACTAAAGCACTGTCATCGGCATGAGTTTACAAAACATGTACAAAAGCAAAACCCAACTGCCTCGCCGCATGCCCTGAATGATAGCTTTTATTTGACAAAACATACAAGTAGGAACAATGAAAACAACTATAAAAACAAATAATGGTCATCAAAGGAGATGGGATGCAGTGGATGACTACAATGGCCTCCCAACTGCCTCGCCACAGTTCCTCGATGACAAAACTATTTTTTCAAAAAAAAAATGCAATTAGGAAGGAAGGAAGCATGCAATAAAACAAAGAATTCATTGGAGGAGACGAGTTCCTCACAAACAATTCCCGAGTAAACTAAGGCCTCAATGTGCTCTTGTTTGTTTTCATCATAGCCATATACTTCAACATCTGCAAAGAAGATAATAGTAAATTCCAACATAGTTATCCCAACACAGTCTTACATATTAAGAAGGTTCGGGTACGATAACAGTACTCTAAAATACAGTGAAATGAACACAAATGAAGCAAGCAAACATGACAGTTTTACAGAAAAGATAGAATTCAAAAAACGGCTAAAAAAATGAAGATAAGCAGTCCATGCAACCAAGAAAAGATAATAAAAAAGTAAGTCCACGCAACAATCTAAATAAAAGACCCAGCAATTCCATGTGTTTCACGCCATTTGGGCAATGAACTCCTCCATCCATGCTTGTCGCAGGTCTATATCCTTCACCATGAACATCTTCCCTTCATTCTCATTTATGAACAATGCATCAAACACCTTTGCCTTCAACCGTTTATCGATGCCGTCGACCTCCATTACCTTCTGGTACAGTATATCATACCATTAGGTTGGGTAACCTGGGTTCTTAATGGCATGTGTCATCTCCCCTACACCCCTGATTAAATCACCCATGTTTGCTTGGTTTTGTCCCATAGATCCCCTGCTTGAACGTTGGGGTCGGCTAGTGGATGACACATTAGGAGTGTTAACAACAGGTGGGGTTGTATTGTCATTCTCATCCTCGTCACTATTCTCATTTGGGCTTTCATCCTTATTGTCATTGTCCATATCATCTGTGTCTATCCTACTAGCAAAGTCAGAATAAACAGAAGTCGCATAAGATCCAGTGGCTTGGTCTTCACCACAAATAATTCTAAGACCTTCATAATTATCAATTGGCTTGTTTATGAAGGGCTTAGCAGTTGGATGTGCCTACAATTTTAGAAGTTGGTCATTAAGTTTTTATGAAAAAATACTTGTTAGAATTGAAACAAACGAATACATATAAAAATTATTATGCACTTACATCTGTGTAATTCTTGCAAACCATCGGATCAAGGGTGATCATTTTGAGGTTGTCATCCCATCCAGCGCCACTTAGCTCCTTTGCTTTTTTAATCACCGCATATCGTGCTTTCAAGGTCCTGTAATGATTTTCCACATTTTCAGCGAGTAGTCTACCTTGAAAGTGTTATTCACTGCCGCTGCAGCAACGACAAAGGCTGCTTTCTTGAATGTTTTTTCACACTTCAACCCTAAATTAACTTGCTCAACCAACACCGGTATTTCAAAATTGCTACATGTCGTTGGCCAACGTTTGTTTCGGGTTCCACGTTTTGTTCCAGATCTAGAAGAACTGTCGTGCTCCATCACTATATCAAAACATAAAAATGTTTAAAGCTACAAGCCATAGAATTAATAGATAAGTAAGCAGTCCATAATGACATCAGTGCAATGCATCAACAAATGTCAAGCACAGGGTATAGTACAAAACTACATAGGAAAATAAAAGGCACAGATCAATGATAAGGAAGTAACATAGCATAAAATAAAATAAAAAACTAGCGTCGTGAAGCAATATAGTGCGCCTACATTTCATTGGCAATCTTGTCCCGCAATTCTATCCACAACCTATTTTCTTCCCTTCTTTCCCTCTGGGATCTGGACTGGGACTGGGATGCACTTACAATATTATCATTGTCTGGGGTCGTATCATCTTGTATGATCATGTCATTAGGATCAACACCAGCAATGAAATTGTGGATGATACAAGCTACTAGGGCTAGACGCACTTGAGTCTTATAAGGGAAGAACGGTTGCTATGTAAGAATCTTGAAACAATTCTTAAGAATGGCAAATGCCCGCTCAATCTTAGACCGTAACATTGAATGTCTCAAGTTAAACAACTCCTCTGGGGTTGTCGGTTCACGATCACTATGTTCCTTCTCGTATGAGTATCGACTCCCGGTAGATGGAGCTGCATGAAACCGTTCATCGTTGAATAACCCGCATCTACCAAGTAATATTTGCCTACAAGAAACTATTAGGATGAAGCATTGTTTCATGGAAGAATATGTATTAGCCAAAGAATCTTCTAATTAGTATTACCTTCAATAACTTTGAGCCCTTCCGGTTGTGGGCATGATAATGCATCTCTTAACATGGTGAAGTCATTAGCCGACCCTTCCCACCCGGCTAGCACATATGTGAATATTAAACCGGGGTTCACCACGGCCAACACATTTTGTGTTGGACCTTTCCGGCCAAGGAAACGTGGTAAATCGGCCGAGGGAACAGATGCAACAATGTGAGTTCCATCTAATAGACCGATGCAATCCTACATGTTTAGTAAACAAGAAAAAAAAAACTATATTATAACAATTCACACATTTTTAAACCTATCAAATTGAAGTTCGGCTTACTTTGAAGAAAGGGTACCAACTAGGGTTGGTCTCAATTTCAGGGTGGCAGACCGATGTAGATGGCTCCATGAAGTCATCGCGGACAGCACAAATAGCACGTAGGACATTGTTGAAGTACCTACTAATAGTCTCACAGGAACGGAGAAACTCAATCCTCATTGTCCTATTCTTTGTGTTGTGTCCCACAATGTGGAGGAATACAGCTAGTTGTTCTTCTACTGATACATGTCTAGTGTTGCGCAACAGATGTCTATCACGCATAATCATTGATAGACGCACAAAGGGACCTACATCCATCCTAAGATAGCTCACACAGTAGTCTCTCTCACTCCTCAGAATACGACACATGTGCTCGTTCCTAGTTAGGTCCCAAAATATTGAAGGTTTAATATGTTGTACCGGCTTTTTTTTTACGCATTTCTTGAAAAAGAAATTCAACCACTACGACAATTGTGGTGTAGGCTGCAGCCAATACCCTTCCACTATCATTTGTTGGCCAGTTATCCATCTACAAACAAGTAATTGGTATACAATTTGAATCAGATCAAAACAACTAATAAGTATTGTAACACTTCTATGTCTCATCAAAACACAATAACAGAAAAAAGAGCTTAATTTGGAAATGTCTGTAATTTTGTTTTTTATTAGATCTTAGCAATGTTATTTTTTTTGCTTTATCAAGTTTACTTTGGAAAAGTCTGCAACTCACCTCACTGTACCTGCTGATACAATCATGTTCACCTTATATGACATTTTATACTGCTTGCAAATTCCTGCATTATTTTTCTATAATATCTTACTCATTTATTATTTCGGGTGGTAAATGAGTCAGTTTGGAAATAAAATCTATGGTATGTTCACTTTATAAAATATTTCCTCTAGAACTGTGTTTTGAGCTCTATCTGCTAAAAAAAATCTAGCTAGTATTTTATTTTGGATGAAAACTTATCATTATGATCAAGCTAGTTAAAACTTAAAAAGTAACTGTAATTTGAATATATATATATATAATCATTGTTAGGAAATAGGTAGTAAATTCAATAGATCAATTAATGAGGGATCCCATAAAGATACTCTGTTTTTATTTTTCTGCATTTAGGTACTTTGCATTTCTAGTTTCATATGGAATAACATTGCTACGATCTAACCAAAAAAGAGCTTAATAAAATATCATATGGAATCAGTCATGAGGCCCTTCTGAACCCATGTACAGAAAATAATCTTGCCTCAATCTCAGGCCCTTTGACTACTGTATGTCATCAATATACACAAACATTCAATTTAGCAGATATTCATGATAAGATTCATGTTAGAACATGCAGAAATCCAAACAAAAAAGCACCATATTCTGAAAGCCAAATGAAAGCAGTCAGGCAAACTTTTAATACAGAGACAAGCATATATTTTCAAATATCAATGGAATTCTACAATTGTACAAAACATCATTCAACAGGAAGAATTGTACAAAACATCATTCAACAGGAATTCACACAACAGGAATTCAGTCAAGGGAACAGAGCAGTCCACTCAATAATTGTACAAAACATCATTCAACATGAATTGACACAACTTATTAAAAAAAGACACACACATAGAATAAATAAAAATCAAACAAGAAGACATCTTAAACTGATGGCAATTCAACATCTTGCTATCCCATACAAGATCACACAAATATCCTTCACACAAAAAAACAGAAGAATACAAGAATACATGATTGAAGAACTTGAAAGCCTAAAACCTAATTGGAAATTGGCACAAGGCATCAGAAACATCACATAGATCAATGGAATTCTCACCTTCTAAGCCAGAAAAGCTGAATCTTTTCCAAAAGAATTCACCTTTTGTGATGATGATGATTAAAGAGATTTAAGAATTGAGAAGTCATATATAGCGGTAGAGAAAGCATGGACACAGAGATCATGATGACATACAATAGTCCAAAAAATGGTAAGATCTAAAATAAACTAAAATTCACATTTTTCACAGCAAAATTTAAGAAAGATGGAACCCATACCCAAAAATCAAGAACAAAGAAGGAAAGGCAAGAACCGAAGTTAGAGGAGATAGATCTGTGCTTCAAAACAGAAATTAAAGAAAAAACCATGAAATCAGAGTGAAAACCATGAAATTGAAGACCCAAAACAATGAAGTTCTAAAAGGAAGAGACAAACCTTAAAGATCTGAGCGAAATCTGCAAGGAAGAAGAACAAAATAGATGGAGACCAATGTGTTCCCTAGTTTTCAAATCTCTCGACAAGCCCACGAGCCCTAGGAGAACAGTCGAGGAACACGAACAAGATGAAAGCCAGTGGAGGGAGCAAAACAGAGGCGGATCGCGAGGGGTGGAGGAGCAGGTGGAGGGATCTCGCGCTTCGGCCTCGCTATCGAAGAAGACGAACAAAGATGAAAGAGATCATGGGGTGGGGGTGATTCCAACCCACCCACGTGACTCACATGGACCGAAGTGGGACTTCGGTCTCCAAGCCAAAAAGGACCGAAGTCCCACTTCTGCTTTTTTTTGGCGGAAGTCAAAACCCAGAACTGAAGGGCTTCAGAACTCCCACTTCTTACTTCGAAGTCCACTTCCGCGAACCAAACACACCGAAGTGACGGAAGTGGAGCCACTTCCACTACTTCGGTCCCCAGTTCCGCGAACCAAACATGCCCTAAACCTGAGTATTTGGGTCCCAATTATTGTAATAATAAACATGGCGACACTACTATAGTATAAAAACCACTTCAAAATCCAAAAACCTATACAGTAGAATCCAAAAAATATTACCCCGAACCTATACGCATACCATGTGAACAATGCACACTGTACATTAGAATTCACCGAATAGTGTGCTGCCCATTTTACTTTTAATTATGCATTTGGGTCCCTTAGATTCTATAAAATGCATTCTATTCAATATGAATTAACTAATTAACATTTGGGTCCCCAAACTAAAACATTTCACATAAAGATTCTCTATACTATCAAAAGGCTCATAGCCTAGCCGTATAACCTTGGGTCCCGTACATTGGGTAATTCTCCTTGAGCAAGTCACGGGATCGAGTCCCCGCCCCCGTAAATGGGGGGAGCAAGCTCGAGTTGAGTTTAGTCCTCGAGGACTGTACGCGCATAATGAGGGGTCATGGGCGATCGAGTGAGTTTACTCATAGCCCATGACCACATCCCTGACTGACTTGTATAGGGGTCTTTATGGCCAATGTCAAAAAAAAGAAAAGATTCTCTATACTATACTATTCTCTCTTCTTAACTGGATGGCCAGATAGATGACATAAAATGCCAGCATCTAAATTTTTGTTTTAATAATTACAGATTTACCGGGGGTCGCCTTTATAATAAGATAAACAATGAAATTAGAAACAAAAAGAGTTCAATTTGAATAAGAGCAGAAGTCAGGAACCCAGAAAGTGCTACAAAGATGAATTATTTTCGTTTATCAATGCATCGATCCAAAAAGTAGATGTATGAGAAGATGAGCCCATACGGGGCCCCATACGGGCCGTATGGGGCTACCACAGGCCGTATAAAGCAGTGTGGAGTGTACGGGCCCATATAATGGGCCGCATGCATAATACTGCGCTTGTATATGGGCTTGTATACGGGCCCGTATGAGGTGACCTGAGGAGTATACGGGACCGCATACGGGCCGTATACGGGCCCGTATAGGGTAAGTATAAAAGCGTCTCTGTTGCGGCTGAAGACCTAATCTGAAATCATCTCAAATTTGGGGCTAGAGCTGAGGGGCTTGGAGGGCTTGTAGAGAAGAGGAGACACTTGAAGAAGCATCAATCAAGAAGGGAGAAGGTGGAGATCAACTTGAAAGCTCAAGGAGAGTGCATAGTGAGTTGTTCTTGTATTTCCTTTGGTGTTGCATCTTTGTATGAGTGTTGTTTCTTCTTGAGACGAGCTTGAGTCTTGTTCAAGCCTCGGAGGTACTCATATCTAGTGGATTCCACATTTCCCGCCTGCGGGAGGCGTAGGCAAGGTGCTTAGAACTCCATTATATCTTGTGTAGTTGTGTGTGATTGTTTTCTCTATCTTGCCCTAGTTGTGCATGTGTGTTTGGAGATATTCTTTGTGTATGTTCGAGCTTGGTTGTGTGCGTGATTGGACTTCCGCAGAGGGTTGAATTGTAGGTTCTTCCCCAACAATTGGTATCGTGAGTCGTTGGTTTTCACTTGGTAATCGCGGCACACAAGGTGTTTGTGAAATTCTTGAAAGATGTCTTCAACCAGTAATGCCAAGGTTGGAAAGTATGAGATTGAGAAGTTCAATGGGAAGAATGATTTCTCTTATTGGAAGATGCAAATGAAGAATTTGTTGATATCACAAAGGCTACACAAGGCGCTTTTGGGGAAGGAGAAGAAGCCGAAGGATATGAGCGATGAGGATTGGGAGGATCTTGACATGGAGGCACGCGCGGCTATTATGCTATGCTTGGATAGAGATGCTTCTTGGTTAATGATGAGGAGACGGCGGCCGGCGTGTGGTTGAAATTGGAGTCCAATTTCATGACCAAGACCTTGACAAATCGTATCTACTTGAAGACCAAGTTGTATACTTGCAAGATGGAGGAGGGTACCTCGATTCGAGACCACATAAACAAGTTTGAGAGGATAATTTCGAGCTTGAAGGATGTGGATGTCAAAGTAGATGACGAGGATCAAGCCATATTATTGCTACTTTCTTTGCCGAATTCATTTGAGAATTTAGTACAAACATTGATGCTTGTGGGTGACACACTCTCCATGGATGAAGTCCGGCCATCTTTGTTATCCGATGATCTTCGGAAGTTGGCTACTAGTGGAAGAGTTGACAAGGAGCAAGCACAAGGGTTGATTGTACGGGGAAGGTCAAATGAAAGGGGAAAGGGGCAAAGAGGCAAGTCAAGATCAAAATCAAGACCTACCGCAAAGGTTATATGTTACAATTGCGGAGAGCAAGGGCATTTCAAGGCCGATTGTACCAACAAGAAAGTTAATTGGAGGAAGAACAACAACAACAAGGGGAAGTCGATCAAGCAAGAAGAAGCAAGTTTTTCTTCGGAAGGGGAAACAGAAACTGATGAATGCTACAATGTGAGTCAAGGTGGAGAGATCTCCGGGAAGTGGATACTTAATTCGGGTTGTTCACATCACATGTGTCCAAATAGGAAGTGGTTTGCTACCTATGAGAGCATTGATGGTGGTATTGTGTTGATGGGCAATGATCATGCTTGCAAGACAGTTGGCCTAGGTTCAATCAAGATCAAGATGCATGATGGGATGATCAGGACCTTGACAGATGTACGACATGTCCCCGACTTGAGGAAGAATCTGATTTCTCTTGGTGCTTTGGATTCCGGTGGTTGCAAGATAGTGGCCGAGAATGGAGTTCTAAAGGTTGTTCGTGGCTCCATGGTGGTGATGAAGGGTATTCGTCATGGGAATTTGTATGCTTTGTTGGGTACAACAAGGATGGTGATAATGCTTCAGCTTGGGATCTCGTGGAGGCAAAGAACCCATCAGATTGCACAAAACTTTGGCATTTGCGGCTAGGGCATATATCGGAAAAGGGTCTATCTTTGCTCGGGAAAGAAGGTTTGTTGAGGAACAGGAAGAAGCCTTGCATGGAGTTTTGCGAGCATTGTGTGTATGGAAAGGCACACAGAGTCAAGTTCGCCACAAGCAAACACAAGAGCAGAGGGGTACTAGACTATGTGCATACGGATATATGGGGACCAGCCAAGGTTACTTCAAAGGGAGGTTCCAGATATTTTGTCTCATTTGTTGATGATTATTATAGATATGCTTGGAAGTATTTTCTCAAGCATAAGAATGAAGTGTTTGAGACATTCAAGCGGTGGAGAGTAATGGTTGAAAACAGGACTGGGAGGAAGGTGAAGACAGTGAGGTCAGATAATGGCACTGAGTACACTGAGGGGGCCTTCAAGAAGTTCTGTGATCAGGAGGGCATTGTTCGACACTGGATAGTCAGAGATACACCACAGCAGAATGGTGGGCAGAGAGACTGAACCGCACATTACTTGAGAGATCAAGATGTATGAGATCCAATTCTGGTATGGGCAGAGAATGGTGGGCAGAGTCAGTTGCTACAGCTTGCTACATAGTGAACAGGGCTCCACATTCTACCTTGGATGGTGATACGCCTTATCGGCGATGGTCAGGGGGAACATGCAGATTATGATATGTTGAGAATCTTCGGTTGCACAGCTTATTACCATGTCAAGGAGAATAAGCTTGATCCTAGAGCCAAGAAGGCACTCTTCTTGGGGTATGCTAAGGGTGTGAAAGGCTACCGCCTTTGGTGCTTGGAAGATTCAAAGTTTGTAGTCAGCAGGGATGTAACCTTTGATGAGAATTCCATATTAGCCTTGCCAAAGGCTATGATGCCCAATGATGGTGTTGATGATGAGTTGACCACCAATACTCAAGTGGTGGAGATGGATGGATCTGTAGACCAACCAGGTCCTAGTCATGCTCAAGAGGAAGCTCAGGGAGACACTCAGGATGAGGATCGTGATGAGCTTGAACTTGAGGAGGTTCAGGAAGACAAATTACCACAGTGCACTACAAAGAAGAATAAATGTGAGTCTTTGGCTACCACTAGGCCAAAGAGGCAAATTAAACAAGTTCAGAAGTTTGGGTTGGACGAACCTCTGAGACATTATGGGCAGGCAAATTTGGTTGAGTATGCTCTTTCGGTGGAGGATGATGAGCCGGTCACCTTCAAGCAAGCTATTAGAGATTCAAATAGCGAGAGATGGTTGGTTGCAATGGAGGAGGAGATGGAGTCTCTTCGGAAGAACAAAACATGGGAAGTTGTCCCATTGCCCAAGGGGAAGCATGCTATAGGTTGTAAGTCAGTGTACAAGAAGAAGGAAGATTTATTTGAGTCAAGTGGTACAAGGTACAAGGCGAGATTAGTGGTCAAGGGGTTTGCACAGAAAGAAGGGGTGGACTACAATGAGATTTTTTCTCCCGTGGTGAAGCACACTTCTATCCGTGTATTGTTGAGTTTGGTAGCTCATGGTGGTCTTGAGCTGGAGCAACTTGATGTGAAGATGGCCTTCTTGCACGGTGACTTGGATGAAGAAATTTATATGCATCAACCGGAGGGGTACAAGATTGAGGGAAAGGAAAATCATGTTTGTCGCTTAAGGAAGTCACTTTATGGTCTGAAGCAGTCGCCTCGACAGTGGTACAAGCGCTTTGATTCCTTTATGCTCAAGAATGGCTACTCCAGAAGCAAGTACGATTGTTGTGTTTATTTTCGACAACTTCGTCGTGATGCATTTATCTATCTCTTGTTGTATGTGGATGACATGCTCATTGCTTGTAAGAGCAAGGTGGAGATAGATAAGTTGAAGTCTCAACTTGGGAAGGAGTTTGAGATGAAGGATATGGGGGCAGCTAAGAAGATCCTTGGCATGGAGATCAGGAGAAAGAGGTCAAGCCGAAGTTTATTCTTGAATCAGAAGGGTTATCTTGAGAGAGTAATAGCTCGGTTTGGGATGCAAGATGCAAAGCCAGTGGTGACTCCATTGGCTCCACACTTCAGACTCTCTGGTCAGTCATCACCTACTACAGCTGAGGAAAAGGAGCAGATGGCTCGAGTTCCATATGCTTGTGCAGTAGGGAGTTTGATGTATGCGATGGTCTGTACGCGCCCCGACATTTCACAGGCAGTTAGTGTGGTCAGCAGATTTATGGCAAATCCAGGACGACCTCACTGGGAAGCTGTGAAATGGATATTGAGGTACTTGAAGGGTACCACTGACATTGGTTTGTGCTTTGGTGGAGGATCATGTCAGTTGAGTGGGTTTGTGGACTCAGACTATGCTAGTGATCTTGACATGCGGCGATCTACTACTGGTTATATATTCAAGATATATGGTGCACCAGTTAGTTGGAGATCGATGCTACAAGCTACAGTTGCTTTATCTACTACTGAGGCCGAGTATATGGCTATGTCAGAAGGAGTGAAGGAAGCTTTGTGGTTATGGGGCTTGTTGGATGATCTGGGGATTGAGCAGCAAGATGCAGCTGGACTTGGGATGTGGCGGTCAGTCGCGATTCACTTGGCTAAGAATCAAGTTCACCATGCTCGCACCAAGCATATTGATGTCCGGTATCACTTTGTGCGAGATGTCATAGAAGAAGGCTCTATTTCTTTGTTGAAGGTGCACACTAGTGACAATCCTGCAGATATGTTCACCAAGGTAGTACCAAGGAGCAAGTTCCAACATTGCTTGGACTTGCTCAATGTTAGCAAATGCTAATGAGGGGCATTTTGGGGTTGGGAATCAACTATATGAGTATGTGTTATCCTGTTGGTCTTTCTCATGATGAGGTATACATGTTCGTTCCACATTTGGAGTTAAATGAGAAACGAGGTGGAGAATTATGAGAAGATGAGCCCATACGAGGCCCCATACGGGCCGTATGGGGCTACCACAGGCCGTATAAAGCAGCCAGGGAAGTGTACGGGCCCATATACGGGCCGTACAGACAATACGGGCTTGTATATGGGCTTGTATACGGGCCCGTATGAGGTGACCTGAGGAGTATACGGGACCGCATACGGGCCGTATACGGGCCCGTATAGCGTAAGTATAAAAGCGTTCCTGTTGCGGCTAAAGACCTAATCCGAAATCATCTCAAATTTGGGGCTAGAGCTGAGGGCTTGGAGGGCTTGTAGAGAAGAGGAGACACTTGAAGAAGCATCAATCAAGAAGGGAGAAGGTGGAGATCAACTTGAAAGCTCAAGGAGAGTGCATAGTGAGTTGTTCTTGTATTTCCTTTGGTGTTGCATCTTTGTATGAGTGTTGTTTCTTCTTGAGACGAGCTTGAGTCTTGTTCAAGCCTCGGAGGTACTCATATCTAGTGGATTCCCTGTTCCCGCCCCCGTGGAGACGTAGGCAAGGTGCTGAACTCCACGTATATCTTGTGTAGTTGTGTGTGATTGTTTTCTCTATCTTGCCCTAGTTGTGCATGTGTGTTTGGAGATATTCTTTGACAGGGCGTTCGAGCTTGGTTGTGTGCGTGATTGGACTTCCGCAGAGGGTTGAATTGTAGGTTCTTCCCCAACAAGATGCATAGGAGAAAAAAGATAGGGAAGCTACTTGGATGTGAAAGAGATGACATCATTGAAGAAAGTTTTGAATAGGTGCCTCGTTTGCAAGAAGAAAGAAGGGCTAACCAGCTTCAGTTGCTAGTGCGGCAGCTTGTTTTGCTCGTCTCATCAGTCTCATCGGTACACCGAGCAGCATCAATGTCAATATGACTTCAAGAGCACCAAAGCGCCATTGCTAAGGAGAATCCAGTTGTGAAGGCTAACAAGTTTGGAGCCATTTGCTTTGATGTCTAAGTACAATATTGCATCCACAAATTAATTAACAACTCATCATCAATAATTAAGTGTTGTTTTTCTTTTTATGAAGTTGTATAATATATTATTAGCAAAATAATATTATATTATATTATTTTTATTCTGGGTGCTCAACAGTGGACCTAAACCAAAGACTCATTGGTAGAAATTTGAGGGCAAAAGCGTTAAAAAAATTCATCCAACATAACAATTATTTCCGATATTAAATAGTATGACAATATAATTTTGATTGAAACAATCACAATTTAAATACACATCCCAAAAAATACATAAAACATTTATTTATGCACACTCAAACTAGAACTACCTCCTGGGCTGGTGCCGAACGTGTGATGCATGCCAATCAATACATGGTGATTAGCAAAAATAACCATCTTGATAAGCTGTGGAGCTCTTCATTTCTAAATCACGGTCAATTAGATTGGTGTCAATTTGATGCCTATTTGATTATGAATCTTGATCACAAAATTTACTCCACTAAAATGTGTGTATTTCTTTGTGATGCTAAACTATATTTAACTCAATTCATCAATTGTTAGAAAATTTTGTAACTCAATTCATCAATTGTTAGAAAATTTTGTAAGTTTAAAGCTACAAATTGTTATAACTTTATAACTAACAAATTATAATCCAAATTGCTACAATGCAAAGTAGTGTCAAATCAATACACTAGAGTTTCAATTTTCAAACCAAAAAAAACTAGAACAAGGAATAGTCGAGGGCTCACCAGTCACCAAAGCAGAGTTTAAGCCTTAAGGCTTATGGCCGGTGGCGAGCAGGCAGTGAGAAGCTTCTTTGAGAAGTGAGAACAGTATAACGGGTTTGCTTGTGCCACGGGAAAAGGGGTGAATTCTAAGATACCTTGGGTACTATTCCCAAGGTAGCATACTTATGTGTGCCATGGCACACAATTTATATACACTTGCACACAATTGCTATAATGCTGCACACACATTGCTACAATGCCCACCGCCATTTGTGTGCCATTTGCACACAATTTGTATAACCTTGCACACAAAGGCAAGCACTGTAGCAAGGTATCTTAGAACGCACCGAGAAAAGGTTGTTTTTACATTGTGCACGTTTTAGAGAAAAGACCCTCTAAAATTTTAATTACAGTGAATTGATTTTTTTGCATTAATTTAAATACTAGATGTGTGATGAGTCGGATGACAAAACATTTATGTTATCACTTATGTAACCCTAGTAACCCATCCATCCCTACATCTCCCTCAAAACCAAATACCAACACAATTTCAATTTCCATTTCTTTCACTATTTAATTTTAAACCCTATCATCTTCTTCTCTATCGCAATGGTCCGATATCATGGAACGTAGATACCAAGTTCGAGACAGCCAGGGGTGAATAGCATGCTTCTCTCAGTCTCAGACTCTCAGGTCCTTCTTTTGCGGGTCTACAGGCTGCGGCTGAGGGCAACTTGAGGGAGGCTGGGGGCAGAGAAAAAGGGGGCTTCCCTCTCGGAGCTCCGGGATATCACGGGGAATTGCCAGAGCCGTGGGGGCCCTGCTAGTCCCCTTTGGTTCCGCCCCTGGTGATCAATCATCTATATTCACTATTGTTCAAAAACATTTGATCCATAAAGGAATTTGTCAGCAAAATAAAATAACAATTTAATTTATTTCTACTTGTACTTAGTTTAATTAGCTGTAGAAATAAAAAAAAAAACATATAATATATGACAATAAAAAGAGTTTCTTAAAAAAAAAAAATTACCTTTTGGTTTCCCCCAATATCTTATATTTTTTCCACCAAAATTTTAAACCACCATATTTTTTGTGTGCATTCTATAATGCAAAACCAATAATTAAAATTATAAGTTTTCAAAAACATTATAAAGTAACATTCGATAAAAAAAAATGTAAGAATGTTTTAAAATTTATGATAAATAAGACTATTGGGCTCTATAATAAGGACTTGGAGAAATTTTCTTCCTTTGAAGTCATGAAGAGAAGCAAGAAATGAATTGATGATACATTAAAAGTGTATGTTAGGTTCACAATATTTTGATGCGGTTTGGACAAGATAATTTTTGGGTTAAAAGTCATTTTTGAGTAAGTTGAGCACGTTTTATCATGAGGTGTTTGGACATCTTCTCATAAAGTAGAAGCATTAAAATGTTCAAATATATAAATTACAAAAAGTACATTTAGCAGCTAAAAATAGGGAACAAATATGTGATATATCAGCAAAAAAAAAAAAACAAAAAACAAAAACATAGGTGACGATTGTTAAAAATAAAAGGTAATATGTCCCCACAGGAAACAAATAATCCAAATAAACATAACATTGTTTTAAATTAAAATATTCCATGTAAGATTACTCTTCTGACCTCGGGGGTCCAAGGTAATCTTCAACTTGTAGGTGACACATATCTTGTGGGCTCCCATAAATCCCCTGGTTCTGATATTGTCTGCATTCAAATAAGCAAATAGGCGATGAATATCTTATATGGTTTAGCCATATTGCATCATCTTCATACACTCATTTGAATGGATTCACGCCAATGTCACTTGGTTGTTGTTGGTAATTGCAAAATCTAATTTGCCCACTTTACTTGACATATCACGCATAATTTTTGTATCAATAGACATGGACCTTTTTTTTAACGTTTTCTGCCTATTAGTTGAAGACTAATTGTGAATTATCAGGAGGGGTAACTATTGGTGGTGTCTGAATAGGAAATGTGACAACTTCATATGTGTTCAGGAAGTCAAAACCTTTGCTATTACCATCTAACATTCATATCATCTTGTTCATCACTTTGTGTTTGGATCTTCTCCAAGATTATCAAATGTTTGCTTAGTAAAACAAACGGTTGCTCGATCATTTCCATAAACAATATCTTGCTCATCACTTTGTGCATTTGGATAGTCTACAAGATTATCGAATGTTTGCTTAGTTAAACAACTAGTTGCTTGATCATTTCCACAAACAATATCTAATAAATCATAGTCCTCAATAGGAGTGTTGATCTAGGGTTCACATTCTAGATGTGTCTGCACAAAACATATACAAGAATTAGTTAAGCAAATGTGGGTAACATTAATGAATAAAAAATAACTACATAAAAGTAATATAATACATATATAAGAAGAAAACAAATAATTTTCAGTGTACTTACTTGAACGTAGGTCTTGTATTCATCCTCTACCATGCATTATTATCTTCTTCATTGTATCATCCCATTTGACTCCACTCAACTCCTTGAAGCATTTGATGATTGTCCACTATTAAAGGAAAGATTTGTTTCCCCATCTCTTTTAGCATATTCTTGTATTCTTTCTAATATTCTCCAATTCATTCCTAGAATATTTTTTTATTCTCCTAGAAGTTAATTTCTAAGCATATGTACACTACAATCTAATTAGGGTTTCCAAACATATGTACATTAGATTCTAAAGGCTTCTACTAAAGGCCATAAATTATAACCCTTTTGTTATTGTTGTATATACAAAAACAATATCTTCCTTTTTTCATGGTATCAGAGTTAGTCAAGCAAATGCCTCCTTCTCCCCTTTGAGACTTATACAAACACCAACCAACCGCCTTCCCCAACCCTTGTTTGGGCCGATCCTCCACTTTGTGTCCCCTTCTCTCTGGCTTTATCTCTTCCTCATTACAACCGACATATCCTCCTCCCCTCTCTCACGTCAGCCTCTCCTCCCCCTTCCTCTCGTAGCCAACCTCTTGATCTCCCTACCTTTTCCCTCTCTCTCACAACAGACCTCTCCTCTCCATCAAACGGCCTCCCCTCTCACTCTCTCACAGTCAGCCTTCCTTCTCTCTCTCTCTCATAGTCAACCTCTCCTTAATGGACCCTTTCTCTTCTTCCCCTACCTCCGCAACCGCCGACACCACCCTTCTTTTCCTGCATCCAACCATCAACATTGCATCTGACTTCCTCGACATCGTCCCGGCCTCCATCAAATTATTGGTCACCAATATGATGACTCTTATCACCGTTCGCCTTGATGGTACCAATTTCTTTGTTTGGTGCACGACCACTTGATCTATCCCCATCCGTACCACCTCTTTCTGTTTGTCGATAGAATACTCCCCTGCCTCTCCCCTTCAGCTACATGGGCTCGTTCCTCTTACTCCAACTAGGTCACAACCGAACGCTACCTCCTTGTATTCCTTCTCACCCCCATTAACCCCACCCTTGTTCGTCATTTCCTTTCTTACACCATTGTTGCCGCTCTGTCAACTGCCATCAAGACTCGCTATCTCTCATCTTCTCCTATTGTCGTTATTCAACTTATGGGTGGACTTCGTCATTGTCGCTTCGGTACTGATGGCATGGTTGCCTACTTAAACCAGCACTGCCTCATCGTGGATCAATTAGCTGCGACCAACATCTAAATCACACAAGCTGATCTTCTTCACCAGATGCTCGTCAGTTTCCCAGTAGAGTATGTCGCCATCACCGCAGCCATCCGAGCCCAGGGCACCCTCATACCTGTCGTTGAACTATAGAACCTTCTCCTTATGGTAGAAATTGCTTTCTCTCTATACTAACCACCCTTCGTGGGCCCACCACTGGCTCAACCTACCGCCCTCCATGTTGTTACCCACCACCGACATCCACTGTTCCTGCAAACCTCCTCTCTACTCTTGTTGGACACCATCCACACCCTCAGCACCGTCCTCAATCAGCTTCTCCTCGACCCTCATCCGGGTGTTCCCTAGTCCTCCGGGCCTCTGATCTTATTGGCACTCCCAATGCCCAGGCCTATTGTCAAGCCCCGACCCCAAAATCCCGGGCCTCGGGCACGTGAGCAGACCGGCCGTACCCAAGTGGAGGCGGGCCCCACTCGGATACAAGGCCTAAGTGATCATAAAGCAACAACACATATGCAGCAGAATAGTAAAGACATAAATATAAAGTCAGAGTATATCAGCGGAAGGTAAATCTTAAGGGTACAAGCACCCTAAAATGTCAAGTACATAACTGGCCCGCATGGACCAAATCACAAGTGTCCTCACTCATAGTAATTAAAGTAGAGATAGCCAACCTCAGCAATAATCCTGTGGCCCCAATGCATAACTCCACAATAGCTCACGCCCCGCTTCCTCCGCGGGATCTGAAAAGGAGTGAGAACAAGTGTATGAGCTTTCGGAAGGAAAGCCTAGTAAGTACCCCCGCAGGGATCAGAACAAGTCATGTATGAAAGAATGAGTAAGTAAAGCAAATCAATCTCATGACTAAACCAATAAAGTGAGACCACACCCCACGCCAACAGCCACCTAGCTAGGAGTCTCAACCCTATCACAAAGAGTTATCAAGATAGGGACTCCTAACACAACAACGGCCTCAAAGCCCTGGAAGAATAATAATCCAAATAAGGTTCTCGAAATATCCCCCGGTCAGCCATCAGCCTGAGCTGGTATCGATCCCTGGGTCAAAAATCGGTAGTACTACCCTCATAATGCGGTTTCGACACGGCCAGATATCGGCCCCCACCGCATGTGGGACGCCGTAATATCCTCCCCCTGGCATGGAACCATCAGAACGCCAGGGTGTCCGCAGACCCGAGAGCTCCACAGGAGCCCCCACACTCCATTGATCCGGGCAGAAGATTCCACAAGAGTAGCACATATCGAATGACAAAGAAATACCATACAAACACACATGCATAAGCATGGAATCAACAAGGTAATACTCCAATGAGTCAATCAAGCATGAAATCAAGAAGCGATAATCAAATAAGTATCAATGGCATCAACGAACCAAGAAGCGATCAACCAATGGTTGGAAGCGTATAAACATGAGATTAAAAATCAACATAATAAAGGAGAGGGAGCCAAAGGCACTTACCTGTAAAAGTAGAAGTGTCTAATAGCTGGTTGTTGTCTCTCCTGACGCGACTCTCTGCTCAGCATTGGATTCAGAATCTGATAATAAAACTCTATTTCTCAGTATACCTCGTATACGTACACAAAAGTAATCACCCACGATCGGGTCTATTCACATTAATAAAGCACGTATCATACCCTCCTAATAAGATGAGTGATATTTTAATTAGAGGGGTTTTAAATATTCCATATATATATATATATATATATATATATATATATATGCTCTCATAGTTTCACAAGACTGATCAGCCTCTCTCTCTAACTCCGTTACATTGCCCGTTCTCTCTCCATTCTATCCCTTCAACTAATAATTTTTTTTTTGTGAGTATTAATAAATTATGAAAATCTAAGCCATAGTATAACCTTCAAAGTTAAACATCATGGCCTGTTTCTATTTTCAATGTTTAAAGCATGGAATGACATGAATCGATCCAGCAAGAACCCCATACACCTACATATCTAGATCACGTAATATGCAGCAAGGTCAGTACCCCTAGGTTCTCTCTTACTACTCAATAATGAAGCTATCCCTCAAGTGGTCATAAACCCACTAAGAACTCATATCTTCCCTTCAATTTTAAGAGATTCTAATGTGCTTTATGAATTCCTCTTTCATCCCAGTGTAACAGAACACCCTTCTCTATTCAGGCTTATACTAGCCATCATATATGTAGGGTTGTTGCTAATTCACAGAGGAGTTAAAGGGCTAACTCACATGATGTATGCTTAAGTGAAGCCCTTGTTCTTCTCTCTAAACCACCCATGAAGACTTGTGATCCCTTCCTGTGTTTCCCCTTAATGAAACTAACTCATTCTTACTCCTTAGTTAGGTTATCTCCTGGATGGGCACACTACCCGGATGGGCACACGCCTGGTCCGCTTACCGCTCACTCTGGCAGCCACCCTCGTCCGCAACTCCAACCCAAACCTCAGCTCCTTGCTCTTAAACCTCACCAACATCCTCCTGCCCACCGCTTCATCCACCATCATCCCCTTCACGCTGGCCGAGAACCTCACCACCGTTGAGTTCCGTTTCCCCTGCACGAACCCCGAGGCGCCCGATGATCCTATGGTGACGTCCCCGTCGTCATCGGCCACCGAGACCCACGCCTCGAGATCCGCGTACGAGAGTTCCATCTTGCCGTTATGGTTCGCGCCACCGGGCCAGGCGATGGCGCGGCTGTCAGGTAGGGACGCAGCCGCCGGATCACGGAGGACACGCGTTGAATCTCGAGTGACGCGGATGGACTCGATCCGATACGCAGGGGAGGCGCAGGCGGAACCAGAGGTGTTTAGGAAGCAAGCGGCAACGCAGGGACGCATTTACGCAGGGCGTAGGGAGGCGAGCGTGACCCGTAAGCGAGTCCTGCGGCGGCATGAGCGGCGCGGCCCGCCTCAGCAGCGGGGCTTGCCGAGTGCGGGAGGGTTGGCGGGGAGCCTGTGGAGGTTTCCGGCACCATTGGCGGGCGAGTGGCGGCGCCAGCCATTCGTCGCCATTCGCGTCTCTGTATCCGGAGGCTTACGGAGCATCGTCTTACGCGCCCGCCCGCGCCGGCATTCTCTTGGATTCCGTGCCTCTCCGTCATCTCTCTAGTCTCAGTCTCTCAGATCTGGTACTTTTCTCTCTCCCCCCTCTAATTTACTAACTCATTCCTGTGTCGTGGCTGTTGGACAGCCTTGAGATGGTGGGAGCGACCATGCATGGTCATATACCATTTTCATAAAATCCCCCTCCTTTTCTCTAAAACCTCATGCATTTCAATCAAGTTATCTCAGTAAGAGCGTGCATACATACACTGACGCCCCTCCACTTTCTACTTATTGTTATTGGTCATTATATATATATATATATATATATATATATATATATATATATATATATATATATATATATATATTAGTCCCATCTATCAATCAATTCTAATTGACTTCCTGACTACTAAAGTTCGTAGCTCTAATATATATATCTATCATGTAATATCATCTATTATATCATGTTATATAATATATAATCTATCATATTATATCATATAATACAATATATTATATAATATGATTTCATAAACCATGCTGATGATGCCCTCGACCCACATATATATATGAGTGAATATATATATATATATATATGAATGTCCATTTTCATTTTAACCCCATCCTTTAATTAAATTTCAAACTAGACCCTTATTTGACTAACAATGATTAGTACCAAATAAAGGATTTAATTACTCCATAATTTGTGTGAATTTTACAATCCTCCCCCCTTACAGAAATTTCGTCCTCGAAATTTGTCTCACCCATATCATTTGGTACCAAATTACTCCATAATTTTTCTCATACTTTCTTCTTGTTCCCAGGTTGCTTCTCGTTTCGTGTGATTGTTCCATCTCACCTTGACGAAGGGAATCACCCTGTTTCTCAACCTTTGCTCCTCGTGACCCAATATCTCCATTAGTCGCTCCGCGTAGGACATATCCTCATGAATCTCCATGGGGATATGCTGGATCACGCGAGAGTCATCACGGAAGTATCTCCTCAGCATAGAGATGTGGAACACATTGTGGACTTGGGCCAAGTCCAGGGGTAAAGCTAATCTGTAGGCCACAACTCCTACCCGTTCCATGATCTCGAAGGGCCCAATGTTGCGTGGGGCGAGCTTCCCACGCTTCCCAAACCTCATGACTCCCTTCATAGGCGACACTCTCAAGAACACTGCATCACCAACCTGGAACTCTACCTGAGAGCGTTTTCGATCAGCATAACTCTTCTGATAGCTCTGAGCAATCCTCAGCCTCTCTCGGATCATCCTGACATGCTCCTCATTCCGTTTAATGAAGTCCAGTTCCTCAAGCTTCCGTTCGCCTACCTCCCCCCAACAGATTGGTGATCGGTATTTCCTTCCATATAGCGCCTCATAAGGTGCCATCTGGATGCTCGCCTGATAACAGTTGTTGTAGGCAAACTCTGCCAAGCATAGACAATTGTTCTATGCGTTAGTGAAGTCCAAGGCACATGCCCTCAACATGTCCTCTAAGATCATAATGGTCCTCTCTGCCTGGTCGTTTGTCTGAGGATGGAAAGTTGTACTAAATGCCAAACGGGTGCCCAAGGCTTCGTGCAAGCTTTCTCAAAATCTTGAAGCAAATATGGTGTCACGATCTGAGGTGATCGACACGGGTACTCCATGTAGTCCGACAACCTCATCGATGAACAACCAGGCTAGTTGCTCCAATGTAGTGCCTATCCTCAGAGGTATAAAATGTGCTGACTTAGTCAGTTGGTCCACTATCACCCAAACTGACTCATGTCCCCTCTGAGTACGGGGAAGCCCAGTCACAAAATCCATGTTGATATGCTCCCACTTCCACTCAAGAATAGGTAAGGGCTGTAGCTTCCCCGCCGGCCTTTGATGCTCTACCTTCACATGCTGACAGGTAAGGCACCGTGCTACAAATCTTGCAATCTGCTTCTTCATGCCATTCTACCAGAAGTGATCCTTCAAACCTCGATACATCTTGGATCCCCCAGGATGGATCACATAGCTTGAGTAGTGAGCTTCTTCGAGTATGTCTTTCTTTACTCGGTCTCCATAATTGAGTGTGCCATCCTCGTCGATACGGAATAGTATCGACTCTCCCTGATCGACCTTGCCTAAGATCTCCCGTAGTCTCCTATCCCGGGGCTGGGCCTCCCGGATTCTCTCCAATAAGGCAGGTCGTATGCACAAACTAGCCATACTGACCTCCATATGTGGCAAAATGACCTCCAACTCCAACCTCCTTATGTCCTCTAATAAGGGTCTCCGAGATGTCAGCAGTGCGCTGGACTTCCTGCTCAATGCATCTGCCACCACATTGGCCTTGCCCGAATGGTAATGAATGCTCAGATCGTAATCTTTGATTAGCTCTAACCACCGCCGCTGCCTCATGTTTAGTTCCTTCTGAGTGAAAATGTACTTGAGGCTCTTGTGGTCAGTGTATACCTCACATGGTACCCCATAAAGGAAATGCAGCCAAATATTCAGTGCAAACACGATTGCTGCCAGCTCCAAATCGTGTGTAGGGTAGTTCTCCTCATATGGCTTCAACTGGCGTGACGCATAGGCGATGACTCGCCCGTCCTGCATCAGCACACATCCCAAGCCTGTCTTACAAGCATCACTGTAGACCATGTACCCACACCCACTCTATGGCAGACAAAGGACTGGTGCAAATACTAATTTGTGCTTCAACTCCAGGAAACTCCTCTCACATGTCGAGGTCCACACAAACTTAGTACCCTTCCTAGTCAGCCTCGTCAGGGGTGCTGCTAAGCAGGAGAAACCCTCAATAAATCTTCGATAGTACCCGGCTAATCCCAAGAAGCTCTGTATCTCCCTAACAGTGGTCGGTCTCTTCCAATCAACTACTGCCTCAATCTTCTTAGGGTCTACTGATACCCCAGCACCACTAATCACGTGCCCCAAGAAGGCCACACTGTCCAGCTAGAACTCACACTTGGAAAATTTGGCGTATAGCTAATGCCGCCTCAGAGTTTCCAACACTATCCTTAAGTGTTCCACGTGTGCCTCGTGACTGCGGGAATAGATCAATATGTCATCAATAAAGACCACCACGAACCGATCTAAATATTGCATGAACACCCGGTTCATCAGATCCATGAACACTGCCGGAGCATTGGTGAGCCCAAACGGCATCACCAGAAACTCATAGTGCCCATATCTGGTCCGAAAGGCACTCTTCGAGACATCCTCACCTCTAATTCGCACCTAGTGGTACCCCGATCTCAAGTCAATCTTCGAGAACACCTGTGCTCCCTGCTGTTGATCCATGAGATCATCAATCCTCGGCAATGGGTACTTATTCTTCACCGTCGCCTTGTTCAACTCCCTGTAGTCGATGCATAGTCTCAAGGACCCATCCTTCTTCTTGACAAACAACACTGGAGCTCCCCAAGGTGACATACTCGGTCGAATAAAACCCTTCTCTAGCAATTCCTCGAACTGCTTCTTCAACTCCTTCAGCTCCGTGGGTACCATCCTGTACGAGGCCCTAGACACGGGAGCCGTACCAGGAATCAGCTCAATAGAGAACTCCAACTCTCTCTGTGGGGGTATGCCCGATAAGTCCTCAGGGAATACATCTGGGTACTCGCTAACTACTGGAACGTCAGCAATGACGGGGCTACTCCTCTGTTGAGCCTCAGAAATCGAGGCCATGTACCCACACATCCATCGTCAAGAAGCCTCCGTGCCTGAACGACTGAAATCTCTCTCACCAATGAGCAATCCCTGCTGCAGTGGAAGATGAACTCCTCACTATGGGGTATCCCGAAGTGCACTCTCTTCCCTCGGCAATCCACCACCGCGTACACAGAAGAGAGCCAATCCATCCCCAGGATAACATCATAATCTATTAGATCCATCACATGTAGATTAGCCGGTAGCTCCCGGCCCTCAATTACTACGGTACATGCAGGCGCCACCTTGCTCACTAATCTGGCCGCTCCTACTGAGGTATCTACATTCAGCTGGTACGGTAACGTCACCACTGGTAGCGAGTGTCTCCGTGCAAATAGTGCGGAAATAAACGAATGTGTAGCACCCAGATCAAACAAAGTGCAGGCATAAAATGAACTAACTGCAATAGTACCTGCAACGACATTGGGGGATGCCTGCGCCTCCTCGATGGTGAGGTGATAGACCCACCCATAGGTCAGTGGCTTCTGCTGTGTCGGCGGCTGACTAGAGGAAGGCGGCTGCGTTGCCGTCCCCTTCCTATCTAATCTTTGTTGCCTCTGCCCCAGAGTGTCAGACTGTCTCGAGGCCCCTGATGACCTCTGTGAGTTCTGTACTCCTCCATCTGCCCCCTGTCGAGTCTGGGCCTGTAGGCACTGTGCCCTCCGATGCTCGAGGCTACCACAAATAAAGCAACCCCCGGTGATACTCAGGCATTGAGCCTTCTTGTGGGGCCCCCCACAAGTGTAGCATTTGAGCGGCTAGGATACACTACCAGAAGAGCCTCTACCTCCAGAGGCGTTGATGATCTGGAGGACCTACTGTACGGCCATGATCGGTAATCAGACCTTGATCGCCCTGCAATCTTGCCAGATAAATGGTTGTTGCTGGCTCCTTGGCCCTTGTCCTTCTTCTTCTCCTTCTGTGGCAACCCCTGTGGATCCCCCTAACTGGAGTCATCAATGTACTTGGCCCTGGCCACCGCCTTAGAGTAACTGGTGCACATAAATCCAGATATGATCTTCTTGAGTGACGGTCGGAGGCCCCACACAAATCTCTGCACTCTGACTGCCTCGGTCGGCACCATGTCGGGTACAAAATGAGCTAGGCTGTCGAACTCCGCCTCATACTACTCCACCGTCATCCCACCCTGGATAAGATTAACCATCCATGAAAGAGACTAATAAATAATGAATTCAATTACTAAAAGAAATCCTAGGGTTCATGTGTACCGAAGGGGTTTAGCCTCTCATGCTAATGAATACATCAACAAAGAAAATAGGAGAAGACATAGTTAAGAAATAGGGCTTCCCTTGCTTGATGTCTTTTCCGCCTTCGATCTCTTTTACTCCTTTGATCAATATCAGGATCTCGAGCTCTCGTCCAAAGATAATTTAATCTCCTCTTCTCTTGGGTTTATATTGGTTGGAAATCTTCAGAAAAATCGTCCTCCTACTACTTGATAACTTCTGGTTTGAGTTGGATTGGGTCCAGATAATCTTGAGATAATTTCGGATAATTCAGACTGAAATTCCAAGTCTGTGCAGTCTTCATCAAGTGATTGATCGGGTAACTAAATCAACTCGGATGGATTTGAAATTTTACTGGATGTTCCTAACCCCTTCTTCTTCAATTAGAACGGTGGAGATCATATTTGGAGCTCTGGATCTTTTTAAATAATTTTTGGAACATTGTAGCTTATCAGCAGGTGGTGTCTTTGGGGTGCACGAGCGTGCCAAGCATCTGCACCCCCATGCCAAATTCCTCAATGGGTTCACTCATCCAGAGAGTTGCACGCCCCTTGGCATGGGCGTGCCACATTGTACTGTGGTCGTGTACATCTCTGTAAAGGCCCTTTTTGGCTTGTTTTGCCTTGGTTTATCCCGTTTCTCGTTCTTTTTACTCTGGGCATCTATTTTACCTACTTAAACATAAAATAAACCTAGAGAAGTACCAAAATAGAGGAATTGACATAAAATATCTAGATAAGTGCATGCAAATATGGTGGAAATATATATACAATTATACTTATCAACATGCACTAACACACCACTTAGATAATGAATTCATAACTATAACTATTTCAAATTCCAATCTTCCGTAAGCTACCACAATTTGACTTTTCAATCATATCTCAACACCTCCCTTTGATTGAAAATCACAAACACCAAGCAAGGACCTTATATGAAGATGCTTCTGAACTGGGAGAGGTTTTGTAAAGATGTTTGTGATCTGATTATTTGTTAAGCAATACTGTGAATTTATAACTCCATCAGAGATGAGGCCTCTAATAAAATGAAATATTAAGTCAATATGCTTGGTCCTTCCATGTAATGTAGGATTTTTAGCAATGACAGTTATTGATCTGTTATCACACTATTTCACTGTAGCTTTAACTTGTATATGTCTACAATCTGCTAGTATTCACCTCAACCACACTGCTTGGCATGCTGCAGATGTAGCTGCCACATATTCTGCCTTGGTTGTGGAGAGGGTTGTTATATCTTGTTTCTTCGAGCACCATGAAATAGCTCCTGACCCAAGGTTAAACACCATTCCTGAAGTGCTTCTTTTGTCTTCTAAACAACCTCCCCAATCATTGTCAATAAAGCATGTTAAATTATAATTTGAAGATTGAGTGTATAGAATGCCAAATCCTTGTGTTCCTCCGAGGTATCTTAACATAGGAATCTTAACACTTTTTTTGCTGCACCGAAATGATGCTTGGATGGGCTTTGCATAAATCTGGACAACATTCCAACAGAGAAGGAAATATCAGGCCTTGTATGTGACAAATATATTAACCTTCCAATCAAGCTTCTATATTTATTGGCATCTACTTTCTCAGTATTGTCTTCAACTTGCAGCTTGTCATCAGTGTTCATTAAAGTGACTGCAGCCTTGCAATACTGCATATTAAATTGTTTGAGTAGATCTTTAGTGTACTTCTTCTATGAAACAAAGATCCCTCCTTCTCCTTGCTTCACCTTCAAACCCAAGAAGTAATGTAACATACCAAGATCTGTCATTTCAAAGGTACTCTTCATTGCCCTCTTAAACTCTTCAATAAGTGCCTCTGATGAACTCATATAGATAATATCATCTACATAAAACAGACTAGTAGAATGTTGTCACCTTGCATCTTCTTGTATAAAATATGCTCATTTGGACTTCTTTTGAAACCTTGTTGTAGAAAATACTTGTCGATCTTACTGTACCAAGCTCTGGGAGCTTGTCTCAACCCATACAAAGCTTTATTTAATTTATACACCTTTTTTCACTGCCCTTAACTATAAAACCCTTAGGTTGTTCATCAAATACCTCTTCTTGTATCTCCCCATTCAAAAAGGCAGACTTCACATCGAATTGAAACACTGGCCATTTCAACTGAGCTGCAAGTGCAAGAAGTAGTCTGACAGTCTCCATCCTTGCAACGGGTGAAAATGTCTCTTTAAAGTGAATCCCAAGTTGTTGTGAGTATCCCTTGGCCACCAGTCTGGCTTTGTGTTTCTGTATACTCCCATCAGCATTGAACTTTATCTTGAAAATCCATTTCACTCCAACTGTATTCTTATCTACAGGTAGATCAATTAACTCACATGTATCATTTCTTTGTATAACTGCAAGTTCTTCTAGCATAGAATCCTGCCATTCTTTGGTCTTGGAAGCTTCATCATATGTAAGAGGATCTGTGACATTAAGAACAAAGGAACAACTTTCATAAATCTCTTTTAATGACCTTGTGTGGGAGGACTATCTGATGAAGCAACTCCTCCTGAACTTAAATCTCCTTCATTTGCATTGGATGAACTTGATGAATTATCTCTCCTTGGTGTAGATTCCATTTAAGGTGCAATACTAATATCTGGTGTTGTTGTGATAGGTGTGATATTTGTAGTTGAATCTCCAATATCCTCCAAGGAAATCCTTTGACTTGTATCACCATTTGACTTCCAACTCCAGCATGAATCTTCTTGGAAAATAACATCCTTGCTAACGACTACTTTACAAGAAGTAGGATTGTATAGTTTATAGGCTTTTGACTCACTACAATAGCCTATGAAAATGCACTTCTCAGATTTACTATCAAGCTTTTGTAAATTAGGAGAAGGCAGTAATGTGAATGCAATACACCCAAATACTTTTAAGTGATTCACAGAGGGTTTAAAACCATACCAAGCTTCGAAAGGAGTTTGATTCCACACTGCACGTGTGGGTGAGATATTGATCAGAAAAATGGCAGTTGCTACGGCCTCAGCCCAGAAGATGTTAGGAAGCTCTTTATACTTTAGTAAGCTCCTTTCCATCTCCACTATTGTACGATTTTTCCTCTCAGCTATACCATTCTGTTGTGGAGTGTAAGGAGCTGTGAACTCCCTCCTTATACCATTCGCCTCACAATACAACTTAAACTCATTAGATACAAATTCACCTCCTCTATCCGATCGCAGTGTTTTAAGCATGTGGCCAGACTGTCTTTCAACCAAAGATAGGAATCTCCGAAAGCAATCAAATGTCGATGACTTAAGTTTGATAAAATAAACCCAACACATGCGACTATAGTCATCTATAAAGAGAAGAAGTACCTGCTTCCTCCTAATGACTCTGTCTGCATAGGTCCACACAGATCTGCATATACTAACTAAAGACATTCAGTAGCTCTCCATGCTTTGCCTGTAGGAAATGGTCTTCTTGTTTGCTTCCCATACACACATACTTCACACTAAATCATCTCAAATGTGTCTGGTAACCCTTGCACCATACTTCTTTGTGATAATAAATTCAAACCTTTGAAATTTAGATGCCCATACCTCATATGCTAGAGCAATGAATCCTTCTGATCTTTGGCCACCAAATTAATACTTCCAACATTGGACACCTCCAATAGAAACATGTTGTTCTTTGTTATGTGAATATTAACAAGTTGCAGTCCTGTGCTTCTTTCTCTAATGATGCAAGCATCATCTTCAAATAGTACAGAATAACCACTTGAAAGCAACTATCCCACACTCAAGAGGTTGTGTGCATGACTTGGAACAAATTGCACATTGTGAATGATCTTCACTTTGCCTTGAGAGGTATTGATTGCAACTGTACCTCTCCCTTCAACCTGAAGTTCTTTATCATCTCCAAGCCGAACCTTGATCTTCTGTGACTCATCGAGATCTTTGAACAGCTCTTTTATACCTGACATATGGTTAGAGCAACTACTGTCTACAAGCTAGATATTATTTGCAACTTCATCAAATTCACTATGAGCCATAAATAAATTACTCACATCTTGTTCTTCAACAGTAGGGTTTTCACCTTTGTCTGTCTTTTCTGAAACTTTGAACCAACAATTAGCTTTGACATGGCCATATTTCCTGCAGTTATGGCACTGAATGTTGTTATTTCTTCTCTGATCTGCTCCATTGAAATGTTGTCTCTGATCAGCACCTCTCTGATCATTGAAATGATATCTTTGATCTGTACTTCATCCTCTACCTCTGCCACGTCCTCTTCCTCGATAATAACCTCTGCCACAACCTCTAACTGTACTTCTATCTAAGTCTCTTGTAGTAGATGACTCTCCCTTCACTTGAAGAACTCTTTCTTCAATTTTCTCTGCAGAACTATTGATCCTTGCTTCATGTGCCTGTAGGGATCCATTGAGTTCATCCATGGTTAGTTTGCTCAGATCCTTGGACTCCTCAATGGCTGCAACAATGTAGTCAAACCTAGGATAAAGACTTTTTAGCACCTTAGCCACAACCACTGCTTCTGCAATATTATCTCCAAATCCTCTCATTTGATTTACCACAACCAATACTCGAGATACAAAGGCCTGCACCCCTTTACTATTCTTCATTTGCAAAGTCTTGAAATCATGTCTCAAAGTCTGAAGTTTAACAGCACCCACTTTGGAGGAACCTTGGAATTCAGTTTGAAGTATTCCCCATACTTCTTTTGATGTTGCAGCAACAGCAATTCGATAAAAATTGACTCATACACAGCTTGTTAAATAAAAAACAAGGCCTTAGCATCCCTTTTCCGGTTATCTCTCAACTTGTTTTCTTCATCCGATTCAGCAAACCCAGGTTCAACCAAATCCCACAGCTCCTGATATTTGAACAAGGTTTGCGTTTGATTCTCCAAAAATCATAACCATCTCCATTGAAAATTGGCAGAGAAGGGTTAGAATGCCATTTGTTCCCATGAACTGTAGTTTTCCACTAATTCCTCTCAGAAGTTATTGTGGAAAATGTAGAAGAAGCGGATAGAATGAAGAAGGAGAGGGTCACAGATGCACTCAGAAATTCAATGAAAAATAGAGTTCATACATTAGTTCTCTACACACACTACACACACATTACATTAGAACATTACATAAGAGAATAACCGACAATCTGAAGATAGACTCCACTACATGCACTAACACACCACTTATGTAAAATCCAAGAAATTTTAAGGAAATAAATGTGTTAAAATTTTCTTAAAATTATTTGTTAATTAAATATTTTTCCCCAGAATATTAAACGGGGATTTAATAGGGGGAAAATTAAGTTAAAGAGGTTTAAACCCTAATTAGGGTTTATGGGGGACCAGAAGGATTTCCTCGTAATTTTAAAAGTATGGAGGACTAAAAGAGAATTGTCCCCTCTCACAGTTCCGGACCCGCATATAACCTAAAAAAATGTCAGGGACCTATGGTTAATTTTTCTGAGAGAAAACTTTATTAGTAATGGAATGAACGGCTGAGATTAAGAGATCTCAGATCGTTGTAAATCTCAGGGCATTATAACGGCCCACAGAGAGCCACGTGGCAAACGTGAGTTCAATCCATCTGATCGTGGTACAGATACGAGGCAAGGGAGGTGGATAAATTGGAGATCACCTCACGGTACGGGTGACCGTGAGCCTTCCATCTCGTGATCGCCTATATGTCGAGGCAAAGGTTGAAGATCTGGCGGTTGATTTTCAGACCATCTTGACGGTTGATCTCAACGAGTGTTTGATACGAGGATATAAAATTAAAATCTAGCCGTTGATTGTGATCAAACGATCCCAGCCTTCCATCGTCAGAGTGACGATCCCGAGGCCAACCATCTCCTCCACTGGTGACCGGAAAACACCTGCGTGAGAAACTCTCCGTCTTTCCCATCCGTTACGGGCGGTAAAGCCGGCCGTCGGTCGGCGTGGGGCTGCTGGACGTGGGCGACGCTCTGTCTGGCCTCCCGAGCCCTATAAAAAGGGCATTCCACCCTCTATCTCGACACACAACAAGCCGAGCTCTTTCCCTCTCCGGTGAGGTTACGGACGGAGAAAGTGAAGGAGCTCGGTGGAAAATTTGTTGCCTTCACGACCACGAGAGGGCGTGGGTGCTTTTCAGCGTCAAGGTTTTGGTGGAGGCGAGGAGACCGGGGACCCGCGGTGACGGAGGAGAGGAAGCTCGCCGGAAAGTGGAACCGAGCCTGTCACGGCGTAAACAGCGCCGCTCGATGACGGAAAACACCGGTAAGCACTCTAAACTCCCTTTTTGAACTGTTTGGAGCATTTGCATGTGTGTCTTGTTCGTCAGTGAGCTCGTAGGAGGAGGCTGTTCACGCGGCCAAGAGTCTCAGGAGCTCTGGCGAGAAGGTGTGGGTCGGCGGCGCTCCGGAAGAGCCGGCCGAGGTCGTGAGACCTTCTGTGACGGGGTCCAGGCACGGGCAGGTGCTCGGAGCTGCCGGAGAAGAAGACCGGAGACGCCGTAGCCTCGGTCGTGCTAGAGAGAGAGTGATAACGGAGAAGAAGAAGAGAGAATAAAAAAAAAGTATAATAATGATATTATTTCGATTAATTCAATAGTAATTAATTAATTGAAATAATTCATAAACTTTAGAAGTGTATTATTTTGATTAATTGTGGAACTTTGGTAATGTGACAAAATTTAAAACCTAGGAAAATTTGATTAATTTATTTCTAGTTAAGGAAGTGTGACAAATGAATTGATTGATTTAGTATAGTTGTAATAACTATATGAAAACTTAGGAATTGTGACAAATATTAAACGTAATGTCTTAATTAAACAGTGACTATAGTAGTGTGACATTAAATAAAATAGCAAACTATAGTGGAAACGGAATAATATTCTTGGTGTGACAAAGCTAGTTTAATAATACCATGTTGGGGTACGATTAAGTAAGTTAGTGTGACAAATATTTGTTGGTAAATTATAATAAGATAAATAAGGAGAATTTATCTAAATAATTTGCTAATCATGGTTAATAGTTAATTGGATAATTAACTAGCTAATAGCATAATTAGACAAATTAAGCAAGGGGTTTAGTTAAATCGATTTAATGGAAAATCGATATTTTCACACCAAGATATTTAAATATTTAGTTGGGCTAGTCGTTTTCTTTTCTTGTCAACTTAAGGGTGATCAAATCCGATTGAAAAATTTAATTGGAAATAAAACGAAAATCGAATATCATAATTAGTTAAAAGGGGTTTAATTAATTATATCGGTAGAAAGTGGCACAAGTAAGCTAAGTCGTTTATTGGGCTTAGTAGTGGGCCCAATTCGACTAAATTGATTAGAGGCGAATAATTTGGGTTTTAAACTCGACAAATAAAATAGGGTTGACTAGGTTTGACTAAGTTGGATGCAAAGACGACTAAAGGACATGAAAACTGGGGAATAGGGGTTAGTGACCCGAGAGAAGGTCTTTAGGACCCGTTAGTGTGCTTAGGCCCAACAGAGACGATAGACATGCATGTGTAACTAGAGACTCGTTGAAATCTTGTCTCTAATAGAACCTCTGTATGCCAGATACTCTCGAGGAGTTGTAGGCACTCAAGAGGAAGCTAGAAGGACATCTAGTTTCAACAAACCAGAGGTAAGTACACTTGCCTAGTTCCCTCCCGGTTTCGGGTTTTCTTGGACTTGCTTATGTTTTCTTGTTACATGCCTTACTGTTGTCATACATGCTATTTGTATCTGTTTAGATTCCTGTTGAGCATGTATGCTTGTTTCGGGACGTTGGTGTCCCTGTTTGTGTGGTCTATTGCTCGGACTCAGTGGAGCGTGGGGGCTCCGATAGGGGAATGTTCTGGGACAGGACCCCCTAGCATTTCTGCCTGCCTTGCAAGAGAGGCAATTCTCACGGTGGTCTTACGTAGGTGGGCTTGATACGGCTGGCCCGTGTGTTATGCAGTATGAGAGGTAGTTCTACCGAATTGCGACCGGAGGGTCGAACGACCAAAAGGTCGTTCTCACAGCAAGTGGCTGAACATACTGGCCGGGAGTGATCCTTGAGTTCTCTTTGAAACTCTTCACAAAGCCCGAGGGCTTCTGTATCAGGGGTCATACCTTAGATTGTTTCTGGTAGACCCTAGGATTCTGTTACTTGGTATTGTGACCTCATTGTTTGACATATTGCCTATTTATGTCTTTGTGACCCCGCAGGGGTACTTACTGGGCTTTCCATTCGAAAGCTCATGCGTTTTGCTCTTTTTCTTTTACAGATTCCGAGGTTTAGGGGGTACTGGAGCTTGAGGAGGGGTCACTAGGAGATCCGAGGTCTAGGAGTCTCCTCTATCTTATGTTCTGAGAGCTGTTTATTTTCTTTAGGACCCGTATAGGGCCTATGGACCCTTATGACTCTGTTTTCTTTGAAACTCGAGTTTATGTTATGGATTGTTATCTGCTTATCACATATAGGCCTTGTATTTGAGTTGAGCTTGTCTCTGCTTGAGTACGGCCGGTCTGTAGACGTGCCCGAGGTCTCGAGAACCGGGTTGGGGCATGACAACTTAGATAATGAATTCATAACTGCATCTATTTCAAATTCCAATCTTCAGTAAGTTGCCACAATTTGACTTTTCAATCATATCTCAACGGTCCGGGCCGCGGTCGGGGTGGCCTCTGTCATCTTTGTTCAGTTATCCTCTTATCAGCTCCATCCGGGTTATGATCTGGCTCCCTGGTGATACTGATCCTAGTTCCTAGTTGCCAATAATCCTGTAACTGCTATCCATTGGTTGGCCTTTAAATGGCAGCTCATCAGCACCCACCTTGCTATCCTGAGTAGCCATGAAAACAACAAGACTACCTTGCAAAACTCCCAGCCAGACAGTTCTGGTTCCTCCCATGGTTGACTGCTGAGATGGTTGTAGAAGTTGGTGTAACGACAGACTATTACCTCTACCAGTAGCTAATTATCCTCATCCTTATCCCAGCCTTCAACATCTCATAACAATCACAGGGAGACCTTAAACAACAACCAACCCTACTCACATCATTTCCACAACACCTCCCCTTGGTTGGACAACACAGCTTTTTCTCCAGTTCTATGAAAAGCAGAAGCCTGTGTAGCTTTCCCCAGGATGGCAACTTCATCGTTCAGGTAAGGGAGAATTCTCCCTGTGTTGTCACAACAGTGCCATGCACTGCCAATCACGGGGCAACCTTTGAGAATTCAGAGTATGGGTGAAGCCCATGTTGTGTGGTTCACTGGTTTGTAGCTTAGGGTTAAGGCTGATGTGGTTATGGTTAATCAAATGACCTCAGTAATACATTCCATTCAACCCCTTAATCACTTAGCATTTCAGCCCTCAAGCTATACTCTCTCACATGAAGACCCTTGAGCATTTGACTTTTTAGTCCCTCTTTCTAAACACCCTTCACATGCAAGTCCTCATTCTAAAATTTTAAGCATAAACACCCCTTCACACTTTGATAGCTACACCTCATAACTAAATGTTAAACAACTTATACTAATTACTCATTAAAATTTAAACTCCTACTGTACAGGAAGGGATGGTCTTTACAATCCTCCCCCTTTACATAAAATTTGTCCTCAAAATTTGCATTCTCATAGTTTCACACAGGTGGGGTACTAGTAACTCATCTTCACCCCTATCCGTTGAGTACACCCTCAAATCATTAGAGTTATGGGTCCACCAGATTTCCGCTGCACCACATATCATATATCGATAGTTCACCCATACTGGAGATGTGCCCAAGAAGATCACGTTGTTGAGTCAGGAATCGTACTTGGTGGACTTGGCATGCAGCTGATCTCATCTCAGTTTCAAACAACATCCTCAGATGTTTGTAGAAAACCCGAGACCTTTCCTTATGGCTTTTCCTTTTCTTTCAATTATTACTTATTTGTCTCTCCAGAGTTCATGTTTGCTTCACAACTCACTATAATCTACCGGTTTTACATTGTTTAAACACCATGACTGTACACTATTTCATATCCATCATTTATCATTAATTTGTGTTCAAATCTGATTGCAGCATACTAGCAGGAAATTGATGTTTCAAAAATCTATCTACATCGTAAAACTAAAAAATGGTAATTGTTGCTTTTCACCATTGAAACATTGCAATCAGGAGATTAAGGGGCCAACAAAAACTTAGAGTGATTCTTCTTATTGAAACTGCAAAATTTTTGGAGAATACATTATCTAATGTGCTGCGGTGATTGAAGTTGAGAAGTGTGTGAAATAGTCAGCAAGCAACCCGAATGGTCAGATTTATTGCATGTCCAAATAACATACAACCAAAACAAATATGATTGCATCGCAAATGGATGAGTTGTTCTTCTCGGTATTCATTGCAATGAAAACTTCAACAATTGAGTTTGGTTGTTGTGAAGATACAACTTGAGTAAAAATTTGCAACACAGACTTCCCAAGAGTTTGCATTTTTAGCAGAAAATTCATGGTAGGTACATATCTTGCAATACAACACTGTTGATGAACGTCTATGTACTGAGTACATTCTCAGTATATCTTGGTTATCTTTCCAGCAGCTTGGAAAAACCTGGCAAATATAACTGGCCAGCAATCACCACATGGACATCTTGAACAATTATTTGCCAGCTAACTGCAAGTTTTTTCTCACTCTGAGAATTTCGTCAAACACCTTGCGGGCAACCACCATATGGGATGTTCTAGCATAGGAGTTGATGAGATTGTTGGGCCGGAACACATCACATCCTCGGCGAACCCTTTCTTGACGAGCTGAACATGGAGACTCTGGGCATGGAATGGAGAAAAAGAACCAACGTAGAGAGAGACGAGGTCGTTGCTTTCCAACTCGTGCTGCGGGTTTCTTTCTAGGAATGACGGGGATCTTGGGTTGTTGTAGAAATGGTCCCAGGAAAGTAGCGATGATTCATGGAGTGAGAGTTGGAGGCCGGTGATGGTTTTAGTGAATTAATTCTATGACACACCACATGCTGTAAAATTACTATACCCGTCTATGTAAAAATTGTTTTACAACCAGATTGGACTCAAACCCAAATATCTCTAGAATTACGAGTCGGGCTCAAACCCAAATTAATCCTTGTATAATTAGAATTTGGATCACAAGTCAGGAACTCGGACCTGTATATAAGTAGGCCGGCATCCCTCCCAAACCTCCTCTATATCTATCTCGTGCTCTTTCTCTCTCCGGTCTCCCAGATTAAGAATTAAGGGGCTGTTTGGTTACCTGTAAGTAGCCGTGAAGCAACCTGTTTTATATGTAAATTTTACTTTTGAGTGTTTGGTTTGCTGTAAAAGGCCCACTTACATGTAACTTGTTTTACATCTCAAGCCACTTTTGCTGTATTTCAAATCACGGCCAAATTGGCCGTGAGTTGAAATGCGGTAAAAACATTCGGTTAAAATAACTCCTCAATTTACTAAATTTATTATAGGAGTTTTTTTTGCAAAATTGCCAAACTTTGTAAGATTTTTGCAGAAAAACCCAAAAAAATAAAAATAATATTTATTTTTTTTGAAGGGTGTAGGTGCACTAGACTTTCCAAAATTGATGTCATTTTGCAGAAAACCCCCTCAATCTATCAAAATTATTACAAGGGTCTTTAAGCAAAATTACAGAACTTTGTGTTTTTTTACCAAAAATTTCCAAAATCCAAGTGTCTTTTGCAGAAAACCCCTATATTTACCAATATATATAAAAAGCGGATAATAGGGGTAACCTCACCACTTACTTCACTTGAAAAACATACATTAAACCAAACAATGAAAAATTAAATACATCATTTTCATTTAAATGAAACCAAAAAACTTTGATGTAAGTTAAAATACAGTAATTTAAGTTACATGTAATTACACTTACACTGTAATTTGAAATACAGGAAACCAAACAGCCCCTAAAGGTACGATTTTGTTTTAAAGTAAGGTTTTGGAATTCATGGATTTAATGTTTGGATCTACTACTTTTAGTTAGCCATGTCAAATGAGAACTCCAAGTATGCGCTTGTACCATGTGCCAAGCATTGCGGCTTCTTTGGCTGCCCAGAGACCGGCAACCTTTGCTCCAAATGCTACAAGGATGAACTTTTTTTTGTCCGTGAAGGCATCGATCAACAAAGTAGATGCTCAAGAGAAAGACAGGGAAGCTAAATCCATAACATTAGAATCGTTGAATGTGAAAGAGATAATGCCGGTTTCGATTCAATGTCTCATTTGCAAGAAGAAAATGGGGCTGACCGGCTTCAGTTGCCGTTGCGGGGGCTCGTTTTGCTCATCTCATCGGTACGCCGAGCAACATCAATGTCAATATGATTTCAAGAGTGCCAGGCAGAACGCTATTGCCAAGGCCAATCTTATTGTAAAATCTAGCAAGTTTGGAACTATTTGAGGTCTATGTACAGTAGTGCATCCACATATTTATTCTATTTTATGTTTACTTCTTTTTATTGTCGATGTATATTCACTATTCTTCAAAAATATTACTTTATTCTATAATGGAGTGACTAAATATAGGCCTAAATACACTATTCTTCCATGTACTATAGCCCAATGTTCATTTTCGTTCATGTATTTTAAAAATATTCAACATGGTCCTTGTATTTTGCATATTTTGTTCGATAGTCTCGACATTTGAAGTGATTAAAGACAAATGAAATACAACATAATTTTCTAATTTTTCTTATTTACACGTGGTAGTATTTTGCTGACGTGGCATACGTACCACATCACCAAAATAATAATTTTAGAATAAATTATTTTTAAAAAAATTCTTTTTTTAAAAAATAAATATTTAAAAAAAATTATTTTGCTTACATGGCAGAATACGTATGCCACATCAGCAAATCACTGCCACGTGTAAATAAGAAAAATCAGAAAATTAGAATGTATTTCATATGTACTGCCACGTCAGCGTCAGGGACGGTATTGAACGAAATATGTAAAGTATAGAGACCGTATTGAACAAGTTTAAAGTACAAGGATGTAAATGAACATTGTGGTATAATACATGGACAAATAGTGTATTTAAGCCCTAAATACATGACATATGAGAAAGAAGTAGCTGGGAAGGCCTCTTGAATTCAAATAATTAAGCTCTACATATTATTAAATTATAAACAAAATTTTGGATAATTTCGTGTAATGAATTTCTTCCAAGAATTCATGCAAAAATAGTTTTTTATTATTTAAATAATTATTTATATTTGTACTATTTATTTATTTTTTGATAAATTATTTTAAAAAAATATTTAAGATATTATCTTAATTTATATAACTTTAAATTATTACAATACACAGGGTAATTGGTTTCCATTAAGATCAGATGTCCCTGTCCAATCCCAAAAAATAACCTGAAATTTCAAGTTGATTGCTATATAAAACCACATCTACATAAAAAAAATTTAAGAATAAATTAATCTTGATTTGTATACCCACTACTCGTCGAATGTATCTGATCCTTCTAAAGGGGTTTTAAGTTTTTTTTTCATCGGTTAAGATATATATCAAGTGGGGGGTTTAAATTCAAAACACATAATAATACTTTTAGGGGGCGTTTGGTTCGAGATATCAATATAACCACAATAATGTGATATGCCTGGGAATGCAGTCAGGAATGCTATATGCCTGAGAATATTGTGGTAGTGTGATATGACCATGTTTGGTTCATGTTTAGTTGGTCATGGTAATCAACTTAATAATGCTTCAAACTTTCCTTCTATATAAAATTTTGAGTAAATTTAAATTAAAATTAAAATAAAGTTTTAATTAAAACTAATTAAATTTTAATACCAAAAAGTAATTATGACACATTTTCTTGAAATAAACTTCCATCTAAAATTTTGATCAAATATCAAATAATAATAATAATAATAATAATAATAATAATAATAATTATTATTATTATTATTATTATTATTATTATTATTATTATATTAATTAGTAATAACAATTAATAATTATTAATTAATAATAATGGTAATAGTAATTAGTAATAATTAATAATAATAATAATAATAATAATAATAATAATAATAATAATAATAATAATAATAATAATAATAAAAGCATGGAGGGCAAAATAGAGATCCACGTTACCATCAACTTGGTAATGTGGATAGACACATATTTTGGTGGTAATCCACATTACCACATTGGTAGTAATATGAAGTAAGTTGGTAATGTGGATTAATTACCAAGTTATTCCCACGGCCACCTTTGCCAAACTTGGTAATGTTTTTACATTACCTCCTCATTCCTGTGAATGTGAAAATATTACCCCCCAACCAAACGTCCCCCTTAGTTTGTTATGTATATTCGCTATATCATATTTTGTTGGATTATATTTACATGTATCGATTGCCATTAAAAGAAGAAAAAAAAAATAGAGAGGAAAGCATTAATTCTGAGCTAGGAAAAAAATATTCAGTTTTTGCTTTTTGTGAGATAGGTAGGATTTTTCAGATTACATTTGATCATCACCAAGTATAGTAACAAGACCAATAAGTTCAAGACTGTCTTCTGCCCATCGATCTTTTGTTCCCATCTTTCATTTGATCATCTTAAGCACCATGAGTAATATTGCTTAGCAAATGGCTCAAGTTGGACATAACATTAGACTGCTTGGTGATTACTCTGGCCGTGGAAGGGTCCTGAGAGAGAATGATCTTGTAGCCATCGTAATAAGGCTCCATCCCCTTGCTGGACATGAGCTGCCAAACGAGACCGCCGCCAAAGGTGCCGCCACTCAGACCGGGCAAAGTTGTAGATGTTCCTATAGATGGTGCTCATGTACATATCCCTGCTTGTGACAGAGAAGCCTGGATCCTTGTCAGACTTGCCAAATTCAGTAAAGACTATGGGTTTCTTCAGGATTTTGTTGGAGTCGTCCCAGTGGCTCCACATCCACCTTGTTGTAAATGCTGTCTGGTCTGCCTCACTATGTCCTGAAAGCCTGCATTCAATGGTTTTTATTGATTATATATATATATAATTTGGTTTTGAGAGAGATATAGAGAGAGCCAGAGATCTGACCAAATATCAGGATAAGCGTGGATAGTGGCGAAGTCAATGTTATTCAGGAGATTGCTGGTGATGAAGTCAGTGCCAACTTGATTATAACCAGGGTTGTATTGCTTCTTCTCTGGCATTGAATCACCATAGAATCCTTCCATTCCAATCTCTAGCAAGTGTTTGTTGTCTATGGACTTGGTGTAAGCTGCCATCTCTTCAACCCAAGCCTGCATGCATTCTGAATATTTAATGAATCAACTTACGTACTATGCATTCAAGCATGCACGTATCCATTTTACAATGCATGGTGGTCATACTCACATGCACCATCTTGCCAGAATAGTCAGCTTGACAGCGTGGCTCATTGATCAGCTCCCACGCCATGATTGTTGGATCATCTTGGTATACTATGTTCGTGATGGTGTTGTATCTGGTTAACACTTTCTGCGATATATCAAACAAGATAATTAAATTTGCAATATATATATATATATATATATATATATATATATATATATATATATATGGCATGATAATAAAATACAATACGTCTGATATGTCAGATTCCTTGCCACCTCCCATTTGACCTCCTAGAGCATGTTTGAAGGATTTCCAACTGTATGGATGTGAAGATAAAAAAAAAATTTAAAGTAGCATGTCCATTTTCATACAATTTGCTACTGCTTGGTCTCCTACTTAACGGTTGAAATTCTGGATCGTTTAGATTCTTATAAAATAAGAACCATTAAGTGAGAGGACCAAACGATTATCAAATTGTATGAAAATTGACATACTAGCTTATTTTTCGATGATCTTCCCATCCTGCATCGCTTGAAATCCTTCAAACAATGTCCGTGGGGCCAAATGGGAGGTGACCGAATGCATAAATGCCATGATCGACTGTACAATATCACGACTGTATATATATATATATATGTATATATATATATATATATAATGCTGAGATTTGTTCCCCTTGGGATCTAGATCGATCGTGATTAACTGATGAGAGATGTCACAATTGAACAGACGTTTGGGAAGTGATATTGTGTTGTTGACGTCTTCTTCTCCATGAATCAGACTTCTGTGGATTGCTCCTCTCCTGGAATAGGATCTATAGAGACAAAGAAAGAGATCGAGTGCTCACATCCCAGGATAGGCTCTGATGCTCAAGTTAGAGAAGAGAGGAGTATAGGGAAGAAGAAGGCAATGGAGATCGAAGGACAAAGTTAGTGGATTGAGTACCAAATGAAGGATTTCCGATTAGTTCCTTGCGTCGTTGGTTCTCCGTCCCTTCTATATCCCGGGGGAGTAGTTATTTGCCCGTCGTTCGTCCGCTGACGATGCCTTCCAGGACAGACAGTGACTTCGACAATTACAGCGACAGTCTCCCAAGATGACCGGTAGTGACTTCAGCCGTTATCGAGACATCCTCCGTTGATGTTGGGCATTCACTTTCGTTTGTCATCAAGACATCCATTGGGCCCACACCCCTGTAACGCTTACGACGCTTTTGAATGCCCGAGATCATGCCACATGTTACTCTGTGATTTACCCCGTAACACTTGCCCCCCAACTTCTGAAGCCGACTTGCCCTCAACTCGGTCAGCCTTGGAAGTTTAGTTACCAGCTGCTAGTTGGAGTTGATCAAAGGGGGCTCTCAACTTTCTGGCTAAGTATGACGCTTTTACGGAGAGACCGAGCTGATAAGGTTGGTGTTTTGTATCAACCTCGATTATCATGCCACAACTTTTGGAAAACACGTCATCCCGCTTTTCGAGCCGTCCCGTCTGAAATGTTATGGTGAAATACGGTTGAGGTGATCATGGGTGTGGCTAACGATGGGACCATACTGAAGTACTCGTGTGTTATCATCCATAGAGACGTCAATTCTGAAGGTGTTCTAGGTTATCGGATTGTAACTGATTGTTCCGAGGATCACGCTTGTGAGTAGTGCCTACAAATAGGTTCGCAAAGAATAAGGGTTTTACTTTGCAATTCTCTACTTCTCTTTCCTCACTTCGAGAGAGTTTCTAGTTCTCTTCTCTGTAACTTTTCTTCATCTTCCACAACCAAGGTAATATAGATCAACCTTTTACCTTTGAGGGAGGAGGGTCCTAGAGTTGATTCCATTAGTAACTCCTTAGGTTTCCACGATATCGACCAGGCGAGGGACGTCTTTGCTATCATTCCTCCCTTCCGTTGTCAACTTCTGACCTCTTCTGAGAAAGTTAGTATCCCTCGGCCAAGGGAACTGGACGTGCACTTAGAGTATTTTAGGGCTAGTTTTTGACATTTGATCCCTCTTTGTTTCACGAGATCTTCTATTTTTACAATCTCTGTCCTGCTTAGCTTCTCCCAAACTCATAGAGAATTTTTTATGGGTTTGTTATCCAATTCCAATATCTCGGCGCCTACATGCCTACCCTTTGTTGATTCTGCCTTCTCTTCTCTTTGAAATACCACCAAGGCTCCGAGGACTGGTAATATTTTGCCGCTCAGAGTCATAGGTCATTCTTAGGCAAGACCCATTCTGCTATCCATAACTGAAAGTTTGGGTTCTTTTTTATTTTCTGTAAGTCAGGGTAGTCAATCTCGACCTCATAGGCCTCCCCCAACATAGACTTCTCCTATAAGTTAGCTGCTAAGAAAAAATAGTTGGCTTCTCTCTAAAGTATGGTTTTGATTTCTCTTCCTGAATTAGTTATAATTGACAACCTCAGAGAGGTCAGACTCTTCATAGTAGTGGGTAGGATATCTTTTTCATTGTTCAGCTATAGGGAAGTTAGATTTGCGACTATGTCTAACTTGCTAACCTTGTGTTTTCAGAGACTCCAATGGAAAAGCATCATTTGTTCCAAACCTTAATGACTGAGTCCATGAGTTCTACTTCCGGCTTTTCTACTTCTCGGAGAGGGAAGTGACCTGCTAAGAAGCAGACCCAATCAATGAAGAAAACCCGGGACTGACTTAAGGCCTCTACTATTCATAGGACTCCGTCATTCGAGGAGGTGGACCCGACAACCGACTTGGTTCAAAGGCCTTGATGACCTGGAGCCATCTTACAAGAGGCGGACAAGGAGTCCCTCGCTTTTACACCACCGCTGACTTTCAAGACGCCAACTTTTGGAGTCCCGATCCCTGAGGTCTTAAGGCTGGAGGACCTCTCCATGCTCTAAGGTGAAGAGTATCTCTTTACTGACGAGGTGGCAACAACCGAGGCTTTCTAGACCATCTCTCTAGAGTTATACCTCACCACTCTGCCAGTGCTTAGAAAGGAAGAGATATCTCCTGGCTTACTTTGACTGGGATAAAAGGTATCTCTTCTTGACTTGTTATTTGTCTTCTGATAATCTTTCTCTGACCAATAACTTGTTACTTGCTCATGCAATCCTGTCTTTCGATGGTCCATGCTGCCAAGTGGTTCCAAGAAGACGTTGCGCTTGGTGGATCTTCAAGAGAACTTCTATAAAAGGTCGAGGCCGATTTGGCCCTGCTTAATGACAAGATTCTAGGGCTTGAACTCCAAAATTCATATTTTCGGGCGAAGTTCGAGGCTGAGGAGAAAGAGAAAGCCGACATCTCAGACGAGCTATCAAGTTGCCGGGATGTCTTGGAGACTTCGCAAAAGTATAGCAAAGACTTAAAGAAGTAGTGCAAGTCGCAATTAAGGAAGCTATCAGGGTGGCGACTGGGAAGATAGTAGAAGAATACTGGGACTCTAATGAGTTCCAGTTCGATGGTGCCATGAGGGAGGCCTTACAAAACTTCAAAGATTCCTAGGAATTCTGGGATAGAATCTAAGTTGAGAAACTTAAGGTGGCAATGAAGGCAGTGGCCAAGTTTAAGAACTCCGAGGAGTTCCAGGAGGTAGTTGCCAATCAAGCCACGGCTGAGGCAAAGGAGGATTACGAGATTTTCCAGGAGATGGCCTATAATAATCTGGAACTAGATTTCAGTACTCTGGATTACCATAAGGCCTAGAAATATCTCTCTGTCCCTACTCCTGAGGTGGAAGCCTATTAAGCTGAGGTCAAGCTCACTGCCAATCTTAAGGAGTCAACATTTATCTTGTCCTCAGGGTTCGACTTTCTACGAGGCCAAGGTACCCCTTACTAGAGCTAAGGTGCCTCCTAATGGAGCTAAAGTGCCTCTTCTTGGGTCATTGCCCAACAGTCCTCAGTTGTAAACATTGTGTATTTTTCATGTTTGCACCTGTAAAACTTTTGCAAGTTGTTAATAAAGAAGTATTTTCTTTACTTACTTGCGTTGTGTTTGTTCCTCACTCTCAAGTCCCACTGCCTTTAACTCAGCCTAGACTTAGGAGCGCGGATATTGGCTAATGCCTCGAGTATCTATTTACAAGTTGCTTTTTGAGATATGATCGTGACTTAATTTCTTGCATCGTATCATTCTCGTTTGACGCACTATGACTCTGAGGAGACATAATGCTTCCACTTCCAAGGCATCCTCGTTAAAGAGGAGCGCAACTTGCGGAGTGTTGGAGCATTCATAAGGCAACATCTTATGTGTCTCCCATCCATGGCAACATTCGGTATCGAAGTCTCTCGAGCCATTGGATTTCCTTGGGGAACACGTTTGCGGAAATGTTCTATAAATAGGCCTGCAGATGGTCGAGATCTTCATCTTCCCCTCTTCTATCATATGAGAGAAGTCTTAACTTTTCTCCTCATTCTCAATTGAGGTGATAAAGTTTTTCCTTTAGCTTTTAGGAAGTAGGGCACCAGTGTTGAGTCAGTAGCCTCTATTCTTATTTTCCTACGATGTAGATTCATCATGTCTTATAACTTCTGTCTAGACTATTCTATGAGTAAAGACCTCTATAGATATACCTTTATGTATCTTTGCAGAAGTAGAAGACAATGGGAAAATAGGTAGGTTGGTCCCATCACTATGATGTTGTATTAGTTGGAGTAGAAGCAAAAGACGATAATGGAAAAATCCAAAGAATGCTTCCTGTTTGATGGAGTAGGACTAGTTGAAACTAATACAAAAGCTGCATCTGGGTCCAAGATGCTAAGTTTAGCTAAAAATGAGCTTTGAGCATTTTCTTCTCATACGCCCTTTGTTGTAAATTTTCACAAGTTATCAATAAAGAAATGTTTTATTTACTTACTTGTGTCATAGTTGTATGGTCTCTGCCCCTCCGAGTTTTTTCATTTTTTGGGAATGGTTAAGGGTCGAGCGTTTAGTCGTTGGCCTTAGCCTTCCACACTACTAACCTTAAGTTCAACAACTCTTTGTGGTTTTCTCTTGTGAGTCTGACCAGGACTGTCATGACCTTAGAACACAATTCTTAGGCCTCGGAAGCGAAGACTTGCATCAACCAAGAAAAGAGTGCTCAACTTCTCTGGCTTGTTTCCTCGGGTCCTAAAAAAAGACTTAATATATGAGATCCAATAGGTTTGACTCGGTATCATTTCCTCCCTTGATAGGGTTATGACCTAACCACAATGATTTAATCCCTGCCCTGAAAATGGTGCTCTGAAAAGAGTCAAATTTCCAAGCACTGAAAAGGGCGCCCTGCCAGGAGGGTCATCCCAGTTGCGATCTATAGGGTTATAGCGGTCAGCATCTGGTTGCCTTGAAAAGGGACGGGTGCAACCTGATCCCTAGTGACCGAATCCATGCCTTGTAAAGGGTGTGAAAAGAGCCGAATAGTCGAGTCCCAAAAAAGGGCTCCCTGAAAAAAAGAGTTGTTTGTGTCGAGATCTACAGGGTTTTAGTAGTCACCATTTACATAACCTAAAAAGAGGACGGGTGTGACCTGATCCCTAGCAACCAAATCCGAGTCAAAGTCCTGAGGGTTTTAGTTGTTGACATCTGTGTGCCCTGAAAAAGAACGGGTGTGTCTTGATCCTTGAGGTCTGAATTAGAGCCGAGAAGTTGATCCCTAAGAAGGGTAAATGGGCTTGTGCAAGAAGTGAAGACCAGCCTACTTGGCCCTAGATTAACCAAAGACTTAAAATTCATGTAGTGGTAACCCGCATGCTTAGCTCCGAGTTGGACGGAGACTTTCGATACAAGCAATGATAACCCGCATACTTGGCTTCAATAAGACTTTTTATATAAGACACAACGCATGGATAATAACAATATGTAATTCAAGAGGAAAACTCCTATTACATTTATTGATAACATCTTCTTAGGTGCTTGGCATGGAATAGTCTCTCAAGTTGCATGCCCCCAAGTCTGTCAGCCTGTATGTGCGAAATAGGACAACTTCTTTTACAATGTAAAGCGTTTCCCGGTTAAGAAGCTTCCTGGTCCAACTTTCATTGCCACAGAAGATGTTCTTCTACAAGATAAGATCTCCATGTTGTAAGGCCATTTCTCGTACCTTCGAGTTGTAGAAGCTGCCTAACCTCGCTACTCCTCCGAGGTAAATTTGGGTCCTGCTTTTCTTCTAAGAGTTAGAGCTCAATTTGAAGACCTTCATAATTAACCTTTTGATTGAAGGCCTAGGTCGGATATGTCGGTATCCAGATCTCTACAGGAATCACAGCCTTGGCTTTGTAGGTGAGGTTGAATGGCGTTTCTCTAGTGGGCGAACAACTAGTCATTAGGTACGCCCATAAGGTGCTAGGGAGCTCATCCACTCCAATGGACTTGGTTTGTTAGACTCTGGTTTTAAGGCTCTAGAAGAAAGTCCTATTTGTGACCTCGACCTACCCATTGGCTTGTGGATGAGTTACGGACTTAAGCCTCACCTCGATGCCTAGTTCTGTGTAGAACTCTCTGAATTTTTGGTTGTTGAACTGTTGCCCATTGTCCATAATGGCGATGACTGGGATGCCAAATCTACAAATGATAGACCTCTAGATGAAGTCTTGGCAAGTCCGTTCTGAGATCTTAGCTAAAGGCTCTACTTTCACCCACTTGGTGAAGTAGTCGATGGCGACCTTTAGGAATTTCAACTGTCGAACCGCTATTCGAAAAGGACCAAGGATGTATATCCCTCACATCACAAATAGCCTCAGACTCACTATGGAAGTAAGTTGGGTGGTTGGTTGTCATTGGAACCTCAAGTGACACTGACACGGTTCACACTTCTGAACTAGGGCTAATGCATCCTTTGTCAGAGTCAGCCAATAGTACCCTTGTTTGAGGACTTTATAGCTCAGTAACCTCCTTTCAAGGTGGTTACCGCAGATCCCTTCCTGTACTTCTTGAAGGACATAATTAGCCTCTGATAAGAGTAGGCTCTCAGGAAAGGCATCATGTACGATCTTTTGTATATATGTTTGTTTATGATGGTAAAGCGAGTTGACCTGCTAATCATATTTTGGCCTTCTTTCGGGTTATCTGGCAAAGATCCCTCCTTTAGGTATTTCCAAATGGGATCAAGCCAACTCAGCTCTTTCTTCTGGATTTCTTCTTCTTCTTCTTCTGGACTTCTTCTTCTTCTAGTCGGCCTTTGATTCTCCTAGTAGTCAGATGCTGCAAGTTAATGGGTTGGTGCAGGTTGAAAAATAAGGCAAAGGAAAGTTTTGGGAGGAAGTTGGCCTCTTCATTACTCACTTGAGGAACTTTAGTGATTTGGAAGTATCTAGACTTCGAGGTAACCTTCTTCATCATAACCTTACACTTGGCCCTTGCTTGCATCTTGGGATTCAAACCACTCGCTCATGTGTTTGACAACTAGTCAGAGTATGTGTGGGCATGCATGTTTTGAACGCCAAATGCCGAGGGTTAGTTGCATCCTAGAAATCAGGCCTCGCACTCCCTCCCTCATTGTTTGTTGCCTTGAAATCTAACTTGAGGGCAATAGAGGTCTTCCTCCCACTAGGGATCAGACTCAAGTTGGCCCCAAACTGCTCCGTTCAAGTGTCGACCCATCAACATATAGGGTCCAAGGGTCAAACTACTCGACTCGGACGCTCTTTCTTCTCAAAGACCGCCAAGGTTGTTGTCTTTTGGGGAAATGAGCTCCATAATGAAATATGCCGAAGCTTGAGCCTTGATAGCCGTGAGGGACTTATAGTCAAAATCAAACTTGATGAGCTTGATTGCCCACTTTTTCAACCTCGTAGATATCTTAGGTCGCTGTAGGACTTGCTTCAAAGGCTAATCGATGACGACTATGACCTTATAAGCCTAGAAGAAAAGGCCTCAGCCTGTAAACCTAGGTGACAAGCGCATAGACTAGCTTCTCCATAGGGAGGTATCTAGACTAGCTTCTCCATAGGGAGGTATCTGGACTTAGGGTTATTCAACACCTTGCTGGTGTAGTAGATAGGTTTATGAATCCCTTCTTTGTCCTTCAGAAGCATAGAGCTGATCGCATAAGCAGTATAAGTCAGGTATAGATAGATCTCATCTCTGTATTTAGGCTTGGTTAGTAGGTGTAGAGAGTTGAGATACTCTTTCAGGTGATGGAAGGCTCTCTCGCACTCCTCAATTCATCCTACCTGTGGTGCTTTTTGCATAGCTTAGAAAAATGGGAGGCTCTTTTCTCCCAACCTTAAGATGAATCATCCTAGGGTGCCTAACCTCCCATTCAACCTCTATATTTCCATGATGGTCTTAGGTGAACTCATCACCAAGAGAGCTATAATCTTCTCGAGGTTGGCATCTATTCTTCTCTGAGTAACCATGAACCTGAGAAACTTCCAAGATCAAACTCCGAAGGTGCACTTGTTCGGGTTAAGGCGCATCACATGTCCACAAACTACTTGGAAGGTCTACTCCAAGTCAGTAGTATACTGGCTACTTTTTCACTCTTCATCAACATGTCATCAACATATGCCTCGACATTCCTCCCTACATGTTTTTGAAAGACCTTAGTCACCAACCTCTAAAAGGTCGCACCAGCATTCTTCAACACAAAGAGCATAACTCTGTAGCAATATGTCCCTTTGTCGGTAATGAATGAGGTCATCTCTTCATCATACTTAGCCATCTTGATCTAATTATACCCCGATAAGGCATACAGGAAGCTCAGAATTTCGTGTCATGTTGTGGAGTCGACCAGTTTATCAATCATCATGAGAGGGAAGCTATCTTTCAAGCATGCCTTGTTAAGGTCTGAAAAGTCTATACACATCCTACATTTGCCTAAGGCCTTCTTAACCAAAACTAGGTTGGCTTGCCACTCTAGATAGTGGACTTCTTGGATGAATCTCGCTTTGAGCAACTTGTTGATCTCTTCCTCTATGGCCTGTTACCGCTCAAGAGCAAAGTGTCGTCGCTTCTGAATAACCGGCTTGAAGGTATGGTCCACATTAAAGTGATGTTCAATGACCCTCCTATCTATACCTGGAAGGTCCTCGTGTGTCCATGTGAAGATTTCCGTATTACTCAGTAGGAAATTAAGTATCTCTACCCTCTATCTGCCTTGCAATTAAACACCAATCTGGACAGTACGGTCTGGTTGGTTCTTGGCCAGGGGTACCTTGTCAAGCTCTTCCATTTGTGTCACCTTTTGAGATAGCCTATCCTCGGACTCTCCCTACGTCTCGATCTGCCAAGCATTCCTACGCCTTGCCTTTAAGTAGGGCGACGTAGCACTATCAAGCAGTCGATTGACCTCCTCTGAGCTTCCCACATCCATGCTCAGTAGGAAACTTTATCAGCAGGTAATAGGTGGAGACAGCTAATCTCTAAGCATTCAACGCCGGCCTTCTCAGGATGTTGTTGTAACTGAAGAGACATTGGACAATGAGGAAGTTTGTCATCACTGTCTACTGTCAAGGGTAAGTCCCTACTATGAGAGGGCCAGTAATTATGACCTCGGGTTGTTCTGCTCCTTTGGTAAAACCCACCTCAAGAGCTTACCCTCATAGGTTGTGGTCACTCTAGTCCGAGGCCATCTTCTTGTAGGCGCCCTAGAAAAATGACATCGTTGTGTCCACGAGGACTCTTCTAACCTCGTAGTTGTTGCAAAGTCACAATAACTACTAGTCCATCGACATGAGGGTAGTAGACTCGCTTAAGGTCGTAGTCCGAGAACATGATCGACTGCTCAACATGAGGTCTCTTCTTCGGCTAATCAGCTTAATCAAGCATCCGAGCGTAGCTCTTATGGAACAAGATACTATTGCCTTCGCAGATTCGAGAAAAGCATCTAGTAATATAGTGAATGACCCTTGCGGGGATCAAGCTTTCCCTTTAGGGAAGACGGACCTTTTTTTTGCAGATCTCTCCTGAGGTACTGCAAGAGATGACCATCAGATTAAACCATCGATCTCATCTTTCAGTTAAATACATTCCTCGATATTGCATCTTTGGGTCCCATGGAAACCGTCAGAGTACATTTTGCTATCTTTCGGGTCAATGGCATTCTTCATTTTGGTTGGCCACTTCACGATCCTTTGATCCTGGATCTACATGAGGATCTCGATTCTATTCCCATTGAGAGGAACGTAGTTGCTGAACCTTGTCAGCTCCCTCTTTCCACGGACCTCTTGGGGTTGAAACCTCAGTTTCTTGGGTTGTTTCAAAGGTTCTTGACTCTAGTTCCGCTCCCTCTTAGGTTTCTCTTATCTGACCTCTTCTCTCCTGGCGGTCTTGATCTCCTTGGCTTTAATATACTTTTCGGTGAGGAGGTCGACCAAGTCTTCTGGTTACTTCTTGAATAAGTAGAACTAGAAAGGAGACCTGCATAGCCCTTCCATCAGCACGACTACGATGAAGGTTTGGTTAAGGTCAAGGATTCCCAGTTGCTTGATTCTCATCAACAAGGTCTCAGTCTTCCTCTACTTCTTACTACTTACAAAGTTGCCAATAAAAAGGTAGAGCAACTCTTCACAGGACTCAACAGGCTCTGGAAAGAGGTTGGTGAACTAAGTTTGTGTCGCGCTCATAGAATAGCTAGGAAGGCTCGTTACATGATCTCGTTTAGTGTCCCATGGAGCAGCATCATGGCCTTGAATAGCTCCAAGTGGTCGATCAAATTCAAAGTATTATTGTAAGTATCCAAAGAAGATATTCAAAATCTGGTTGAGAGGTGGCTCCACAGTGAGGTCTCGAGGAAGTCTCAGACTGTGTCTAAGGCCGAGGCGACATTGAGCTACTTAGCAACAAGTTGACCTCTTCTCTTCATGCTCATGCCTTTCCTTTAAGCGTGGTCAATCATTGCCTTGAGTCTCATGTGTCTGCCAAGACATTCTTTGGAGGTGGCACTTAACAGGCTTACATCTCCATCCTCTAGAGGGTTCTAGTGAGAGCTTCAATCTTCTCTTCTAGAGCTCAATAGTGTGAGCCTTGAATGTCTCCTTCAAAAACTACTTGTTGGTCCTAACAGACTTCTTCGACTTCCTGAACACCATTGTGTCCAGTGGTGGTGTCGTGCTCCAGATCTTGAGCTTGACTTCACTTTTTCTAGCCATTATCGACACAACTTATTGATCTTCTCCCACAGACGGCGTCAAAATGTTGATGTTGAGATCTATCCCTCTTGGGAATTTGGACTGATCTCCATCAATGGATAAGAGATGTCATGACTGAACATATATTTGGGAAGTGATCATTTGTTGTTGACATCTTCTTCTGCATGGATCAGACCTCTGGGGATCGCTTCTCACCGGGAACGGGATCTATAGAAACAAAGAAAAAGACCTAGCGCTCATGCCCTTGGGTAGGCTCTGACACTCAAGTCAAAGAAGGGAGGAGTGAAGAGAAGAAGAAGGTACTGAAGATCGAAGAACAATGTTAGTAGACTGAGTACCAGATGAAGGATTTATGCTCAATCCATTATGTCATTGTGTCTCTGTTCCTTCTATAGCTCGGGGGAGCGGTTACTTGCCCCTCATGCATCCATTGACGAAGCCTTCCAAGACGGGCTATGACTTCGGTCATTACCGCAACATTCTCCTGAGATGGCTGGCAATGACTTCTGTGACGCCCTCCGCTAATGATGGGAGGTAACTTCGGTTGTTACCGCTGACATCCACGCAGGCTCACGACCTTTTCAATGCTCGAGATAAGGCCATGCAAGCCGGTGATATTACCCCGTAACATACATATACATTTCTAGCTTCCACTCTCACAATGTAGTGACAGTCCTTTGAATTCCTCATGGGGTCACTTATCGGCTACTTTCAATGTATATATATATATATATATATATAACGTTTTCTCAATTACTACATGCATGCATATGTAAACAAACCTTGATGTGGTTCTTGTAATAAGTTTTCACCAGTGCATTTGTATAGAAATTATCTTCACCGTTGACTGCCTCTCCTGCACTCTTAGCCCACTGCACATATTGTTGCCTTCCTCCAAAGTCCTTGAAGTTGTTGGCAAGGGTCAGAATCAATCTAATTCCATATCTCTTAGCCTCGGAAATGACAAAATCCAGTGCCTGAACTCCATCCAATTCATCAAACAATCAGTAAAATTTCAACATTTGTATCTACATGTCATCAAAAGAAAGAACCAATAATATTTATTTATATAAACACATGCATGTATGCATGCAAGCACAAATGCACTTAACCTGAAACACACGTTCATCATACACCCCTGGAGACACCTGAAGAGCCCGTTCACCACCATCACTAAAAGCCCATGTCCTGCAAACACTAAGACCTGTGGAGGCGGCATCCCGAAACACTGCAGAGACATTGTTCCGTTCTGCATGGTCCACACCTACATGCATCATCCAGTATGAATTGAAACCATTGAAGAGGAAAGTAGAACCATTGAGAACAAACTTATTCCTTTGTATCCTAACAAATGAATCCCCATTTGGTTGTCCTTGTGCTTGTCCTTGTGTAGTGAGAAACCAAAGCGCAAGAGCAACATAAGCAAAGAAGCAAGAACATGGACGAAAGTGAGCCATTTGATGATTTGAAGAAAAGAACTAATGATGGGAGCTATGATGGTAAAGAGTTTGGGGGGAGTGGGATTTATAGGGAATGGAAGTGAAACATGTCTATGAAAATGAGTAGAACTCGGTAGTCTAAGATTGATCATAATAAAGATAGAAAGGGATCAGAGATGGAATTTAACACTGACACAAGGGGCGCTGGTAATTAATTAAGTACGTTGTAATAATTGCTGCTTAAATATTCATTATAATGATATCATTTCTTATAACTGCTTCTTAAATATTCATTAATTAACTCCAAGTTAGTGAATTTATTGTGTGTGTATATACATAATAGGAATTCAACATGATTCCTCGCGATCGTGAGATACAAAAAAAGAAAAGAAAAAAAAAAGAGAATTTTTATGTGGTTCACCCCAAAATAGGGCTACGTCTGCGGCTAACGGTACTATTTTTCACTAAATTCACAGAATGGTCAAAGCTTACAAGGATGGAACAATATTAAGGGAAAAACCCAAATACAATGAAAATACCCAAAATATCCCTTATAGCTTGAACCGCCAAAAACTATGACTGAGTGTCCAGTATGATCAAGCTCCACACACCTGAACAATACATATATTACATAAAAATGACCCAAGAGTTGAAGCCTTTTTGTCTTTTTCAAGAATTGTAAAACGATAGGATTTATTTTTTGAATTTGTTAATAAAGCTCAGACCATTTAATTATGAGGATCCTTGTTCTTTCTTTCTCTCTTAACCATCACACTGAAAGGGTATGAAGACCATCTTGACTGAGCTCTCGGGGGGAACTATCGGCTTTGAAGAGGAGGAGAAAAAATGGCAAGGTATGGAAGCGCATATCGCCACAAGGTGACTATGCTACTGGTAACAAAGCTAACCCTCCTTCTTAGAGCTCGAGAGAGACTATGAGGATGCTGAAAACCCATCTTGGGAAGGGCTATCTTATGCCAGAGCTCTCAAAGGAGAAGAAGAGCTGAACTTCATCAATTAGGCCCTCACAACCCCCTGCAAGCCATTAGAAGAGAGCTCTGATGATGGTGAGTGGACTGAGGTCCACTTCAAGCGGCGCCAGAGATACAACTAGAAGGATTCAACACATAAGTGATCATTGGAGAAGAAGAGAGCCTAATTAGCGAAGCTCAAAGATAAGTGCATAACTATACATATATTTCTATCATAGTTGTATGCACTTATCCCCTTGTTTCGCATCAATTTCTCTATTTTTGTGCTTCTCTAGGTTCGTTTTGTGATTTAGCATGTAAAATAGGTACCTGGAGCGAAAGGAATGAGAAACGAGACAAACATAGACGAAGCAAGTTAAAAGATTACAGAGATGTGCACGACCTTAGTAGAACTGTACATGACCGTGCACACGCCAGTAAAACTCACTAATTTCAAACCGCTTGGAGATTGAGTTGCGGGAGCCTGTAAGGGCATGCGTTAGATGCACACGCCCATGCCAAATCAAATAAAATTCTATATAAACCCGTCAAGGCATGCATTTCGGGACTTTAGCAAATTAGTCTTCGGCGGGTGTTCCAAGCGACGGGTAGGGTTTCAGAGAAGATCGAAGACGGAGTAGACATCGAGCAAGGGAGTCCCCATGTTTTCAATTATGTCTTTCTCCGGTATCCTTGTTAATGTTTCTATTAGCATGAGAGGCTAAACCCCTTGTGTGGTGCCTTGGACACATAAGCCCTAGGATTATTTATTAATTTAATTCTTTTATTTATTGGTTTTTCCTTTATTGATGATTCTTGTGAGTCTGTGCTGGAATTATATAATTGTATTTGCATGAGCCATGGTCATAGACCTCGCTATATCCTAACAAGGCATATATGTGCTTATGATTGTGACTTGTGTGTCTCCTTATACATTGGTCTATATTTCTCTTAGTTAATTATAACTAGGCATAAATAATGAGTTTGATTTGTATACCGAGAGATCGGATGCAGCATTTAGAGGGCGCAATTGTCAAACTCTCAAGAATCAGTCAATGGATAGCCAATACTTAGAATTTAGTTATTAATAAAGGAATACTAGGGGTATTGAGATCCAAGGTGCCACGTTTCATCTTTGATTGCTCACAGTCTGCCAATTGTTCGTGTTAGTTTTAGGATAATTAATCAATCACAACTCCTTCCATAGTTTTAGACTAGATAGCAAGGATAGTTAGCAGTAGTATTCCAGTCCCTGTGGATTCGATAACACTATCTTTGGGTACTTTACTACTTGATAAACCACGTATTCTTGAGGGTAGTTTGTCGCGCACCCTGTGCATGCATCACTCAACAAATAGAGTGTCCACTATATATCGCTATCACCGGATAGCAAGATGATCAGAGGGAAAGAACTCAAAAGTTATTCAATCATGACGGTAGTAGAGTTGTAGGAGTGGTCGTCGAAGGCAATACGATTGCAGCTGCGCTAAGGCAGACACTCAGTAAGAATTGGGGATAGAGCTCCAAAAATTTCAAGGAGGAGAGATTCATTATCACCTATCCCTTAGTGGATTGATTGGGTTGGGACCATCCACCTACCTCAATTCTCCCTGAATTTTGAGCAAAGGATGTTGCATCTATAGCGACCGAAGAAGGTGAAGGGAGAGCGACACTGAGTGCTAAGAAGGGGTCTCCCACCCCTTTTATTAGCACAAGGATACCATTGCTCACCTCATGAAGTTAATCGAAAAACTGATTTTCATATATAAGCAGGGTGCAACCTTCACCAATAATATCTATGCTGTGAGGATGGAAGCTCCTAACAATAATCAAGGCCTGCATTGTGATCTAGAAGCACTCCTTCATGATGGAGATGTAGAATGGATACCCGAAGCTACCCTAGGATGAAGAGGAGTTGATCGACCAAGCTATACCTCCGCCTCGGGCGAGGTCATCGCACCAAGGCGGAAAAGCCCTATAACTTCTCCAGAGAGCCAAGAAATATTGCCTGAAGAGGGAGAAGAAGAAGAAAGGCCTCAATAAGGATCGGGAGCGACCGCCAACAAGTTTCATGCCTCGACCATTGGTCAGAATCATCCACGAGTGGGAAAGGGCAACGATGGACAATTGGAGGACCACGGGCAACACACGGACTGGTCCAAGGTTCCTCAGCAACTAAGGGATCAAAAGGGACACTATATGGTGTCATTGGCCTTTGCTAGGAGTCAACACTACTTTACCACTATCAGTTGGTTCTGGCAAAATCAGCAACTGATAGGGGTAAAGTAGATGATGTTGCATCAGTTTTCACCACTAAGGATGAGGCTAAGCTGGGTGGTGGAGAAGATGGTGCGTGGATGCTGACACCCTCTCCTAGGGTAAGTCGGCTGACCAAGGCGACATTGGGGTGACTCGCACTGAGATGGCGTCTGCTTAGCGAATACGAGCAAATTATGATGCACCAACCAAGGAGAATGGGGCCCAGCGGTGTACAGTGTGGCCTCACCAACAGAAGCGCTGACAAAGCAGAGCCCAACGAACACAAACCTAGCGCCAAAGCTGGGCTCGTGTGCTAGCGGGTTGAAGATGAACCGAACGGCCCGTCTAAGCACGTTAACATTGCCAATAACCCTTCAACATAAAAGAACTAAGCATGTTGAGATTGACGGTCATTTAATCAAGGAGAAGTTGGATCATAAAGTTATTTGTTTGTCATTTGTTAAATCTCAGTGGTTATATGTTTTCTTCAATTTGTGGCAAGATGAGACTTCGTGATATCTTTGTCTCATCTTCAGATGGAGTCTTGACATCCTGGCCTGCACTCTTTTTCCATCCATGTCCTTTCCCTGTTTAGTTACTTCCTATCAATGTTCTTTCCCAGTTTAGTTACTTTCATCCATGTTCTTTCTCAGTTTAATTAATAGCCTTGAAAGGTCTTTCCTAGTTTAGAGATAACCAAGAATGAGTTATCACTTTCCTTTGTAAAGAATGAAAATCATATACTTGATGTAATCCTAGCTTCCTTCAAAATGACGTACTTGGGCTGGCATTAACTAGAACTCCTAAGCTTCCTATCTCAGTAATGCCCCTAATTACCAAGGTGTAATAAACAATGTTCAAACCCATGGCCCTGCAAGACCTCTAAGCCCAGTTTGGATAACTGGACGTCATGGTTTATTAATGTATGGTATGCTTTAGTATTGTATGGTTGGTATTGTAATTACTATTTACTTGTTTGGAAAGACGATATTGTATGTTATGGTTAATAAGCTGTTTGTGCTTGTTTTGATGGCATGGTATGGTTGCAAAAATAATAAAATAACTAGAATACCCTTAATTACAAATTAATGTGAAATCATATTATATTCAATGATTTAAGTTCCAAAAATTAAATTCAATTAAAGTATACAAAATTCTTATTAAAATCTTACAAAATATACATCAAATTGTTACCCATTAATTTAAAATTGATAAATTATAATAAATTTAATACAAAAATAATAATAAAAATAAGGGCAGTTATGACTTTTGTTGGGTGGAGATTAGGGTTGCATTCTTTGATTATTGAAGAGAAGAGGGGACTGAAGTAAACTTGGTATTTTAAAAAAAAATTATTAGGATATTCTCGGTAGAGAAATTTAGAACCACGGGAAACCACTGAAAAATCCATCAAAAACCATGGTTTTTAAAACATAAAAAAAAACATGGAAAACAATACCATCTCAATGGAAGTGAAAAACAAACAAGGAAGTAAACTATACCATACATTATGAAACTATGGGAAATCATGAAACAAACAAGGCTTAAGAGGAACTACCAAGAGATTGTCATTCTCTCCTTGCTAAAATCTGGCTTGAGCACGTAGGAATCCTTGATTCAACCTGTTCATGAGAGATTTAGAAAATTCTTAGAAAATGACATTATGCAGATACATCCATCTTTGACATTCATGAGATGAGCTAAAAGTATACATGACTCAAGATTTTTCATGGTAGCACTATATGAGAAACTTTTGATTTTCTGTTATAGATGTGGTGTTGTTGAGCATGGATCGAGTTTACTCCTGTTAGAATTTGGAATCTATTGGAAGGCTTCACCAGCCCCAAATAAGCAAAGGGTGAGGGACTAAAAGTGGTTACAACTCACTAATGGATTAAGGCTTTGGACCCTGAATGGTGGTCCATCATCACCATGGGAGGGGTATGGTTGTGGGCTAGGAGGATCTCCTAGAACCCTTCATAGTGCTAGGGAGGGTCCAAGTGAACGAGCTATTCCATGAGAATGTTATGTAGGCAGGCCCAAATTGATGAGATTAAGAGAGAATGTATTTAGAGGCCTAAGTTCTAAGGCCCCTCCCTTATTGTGAATGTTTATGATATCCTCAGAACTAGTAGACAAGAAGAGGTTTGGGATTATTAGGGAATCTTTAATCGGGAACCTAAAGATTGTGCATAGAATTAAGTGTTTCATATGGATGGTTTTTTACTACAGGTTGTCTATAGAGTTGTTGGATAATATTTGAATAGGCCCAATGCCCCATAATTTCACATCTCGAACCTAACCGAGATGTCGGCAGACCGACCGTATACATGTGGGGATAGGCCTTACTATACAAACAAGTTCTTAAACATGATTACAGTTTACTTATACATGAACATAAAACCACAAGGAGTTATCTATAGAGGTACACCAAGGGGTCTTACAAAACTAATATACAATAGTTGGTTCACAATATACTAGCAAGTTTGACTATGGATCTAAGTTCCCCCATCTACCCTCCAAACTATCTACTAGCTAGTAATCTAGAAACAAGAAGAACAACAAATTTATGAGTTCGAAGAGAAATGCTATTTAGGCCGAATGAATTGCACGAAAACCCATCACGAATGACTGATGGCCACTCATTTTTCCTTGGGATCATCAACTTTACCATCTTGAAAAAAATGAGTGGCCATCACTCTTTCGTGAAAGCCATTCGTGCAATCTATTCGGAATGAATAGCATTGATCGAGTTTGAAAGCCTAGTAAGCATCTACTAAAAATTTTTAAACCATGCTAGAATTTTAATACATATATAAAACTATTTAATAAAAATAGTTAAAGAATCTGAAAATCATAACTTGTGACAAAAATACTTCCAAAGCAATTCAATCTATTTGCATCAGAAATATGATTCAAAAAATAATAGTTGGGTTAGAATATAAGATTATTTGTACTTATTTTTAAAATAGTAAAGTCTCTCAAATATAATATAACCACTATTAACCCCGGTGGTATGGGTCAAAATCGTGTTTATTTTACTTCAGTGACCTGAGTCATAATCACATTAGCTTTACCTCAATGGTCTGAGTGAAAAAACATTATTGTTACTAAAGGCTCAGTATTGAACTAATCTATATCAGAGGTATGTCAACACATCAATGTTAGCCCCATTGACAAAGTTCAGAACATAATAATATTTGGAGGCGTATTAGAAAACCATAATGAATCCAATATAATCCAATATAGTATTATAAGAGTGATTATAGCTAATTAATATTTTAGAATAATAGTTAACACTAAATAAAAAATAATGTCAATAAATTTCCAAAACCAAGTTTCAAAAGTGTTTAGGATCTAAAGCTCGGCATATATCGTCTGCGTCCAACAAATTTTCATTGTTCAAAAGTGTTTAGGATCTAACTCATGCATATATAGTCTAAGTCTAACATATTTCTAAAGATCAGATTGTGTATCCGTGTAGAAGATGTGTCAACAATGTGTTGTTAAGCAGAGATGAGATATATGAACATCTCATCATCAATGGTATTATGAGATCATACATGATTTGGTATGATCATGAGGACTCATCATCTTCTTCGATGTCGAATGTTGAATATCGATATGAATTGTCAAGCCATGTTCATGTGCAAGAAATGTTACAAGATGTATTTGGTTTACTGAGCAACAATATGGAACAACATCAACTGGCTCTTGTAGTCGGTGTACATCTCACAAGGTACACCGTAGAGGAAATGTCGCCAGATCTTCAGTACAAACACGATCGCAACAAGTTCCAGATCGTGTGTGGGGTAATTCTCCTCAAATGGTTCAGCTGACGAGAAGCATAAGCGATGACTCGTCCGTCTTGCATAAGTACACATCCCAGACCAGTTTTGCAAGCATCACTGTAAACTGTGTATCCGCTTCCACTCTATGTCAAAGCTAGGACTATGCGGATACCAACTTCTGCTTCAGCTCCAAGAAGCTCTTCTCACAAGATTCATTCCAAACAAACTTGGCACCTTTCCTGGCCAACCTAGTCAAAGGTGCTGCCAACTGGGAGAAGCCTTCAACAAACCTTCGATAATAGTCAGCTAATCCCAAGAAACTCTTTATCTCTCTAACGGTGGTGTCTCTACCAATCGACTACTGCCTCTATCTTCTTGGGGTCCACTGATACTCCAGCACCGCTGATGACATGCCCCAAGAAGGCCACACTATCCAGCCAGAACTCACACTTGGAGAACTTTGCATTAAGCTGGTGTTGTCTCAAAGTCTCCAATATGATCCTCAGGTGCTCCTTGTGTGCCTGTCAACTGGGAGAATAAATCAGAAAGTTGTCGATGAAGACCACTACAAACCGGTCTAGATATTGTCGAAAAACCCGGTTCATCATATCCATGAACACCGTCAGGGAATTAGTAAGCCCAAAAGGCATCACGAGGAATTCATAGTATCCATATCCGGTCCGGAAGGCACTCTTCGGGATGTCCTCCTCCTTGATCCACACCTGATAGTATCCGGACCTTAAATCAATCTTCGAGAACACCTGGGCTCCTCGTAACTAATCCATGAGATCATCAATCCTCGGTAACAGGTATTTATTCTTGACCGTTACCTTGTTCAGCTCTTTGTAATCAATGCACGGCCTCATCGATCCATCCTTCTTCTTAACGAATAACATTGGCGCTCCCCAAGGTAACATGCTCAATCGAATGAAACCTTTCTCCAACAATTCCTCTCGTTGTGACTTCAGTTCCTTTAGCTCTGCAAGCGTCATTCTGTATGGTAACCTGACACAAGAAGTGTACCAGGAACTAAGTCGATGGAGAACTCTAACTCCCTCTCCTGGGGTAATCCTGGCAAGTCATCGGGGAACACATCAGGGTATTCGCTCACTACTAAGATGTCTGTGATCGCGGATCCACTCTCTTGCTTCGCCTCCGAGATCGAGGCCAAATAACCGACGCATCCTCCCTCAAGTAACCTCCGATCCTGAAGAGCTGAGATCTCCCGAACTAGAGAACAATCCTGGCTGCCACGAAAAGTGAACTCCTAATAGCCCAACATCCTGAAGAGCACTCTCTTCCCGCGGTAATCCACCATAGCATATACTGAAGAGAGCCAATCCATCACGAGGATCATGTCGTAATCCCTCAGGTTCATCATGTATAGATCAACGGGTAACTCCCGACCCTCGATCATCACCGGACATGTAAGAACCATCTTGTTCACCAACCTAGCAGCTCCTACTAGGGTGTCTATACTAAGCTCATATGGTAACTCTATTACTGTCAATGCATGTCTCCATGCAAATAATGTAGATACAAAGGAGTGTGTGGCATCCGAATCAAACAAAGTACAAGCATTAAAAGAGCTAACAGCGATCGTACCTGCAACGACGTCCGTTGATGCCTGTGCCTCCTCTGTGGTCAGATGGTAGACGAGCCCGTGAGTCATGGGCCTCTGCTGGGATAATAGCTGATCGAATGAGGAAGGCTGGCCTGTCACTGTCGCATTCCCTTTCCTATCACCCCCTGTGGCTTTGCCACTGATGCTGGTGATTGCTTGGAGGCACCAAATGATTGTTAGGGACCCTGTGCTCCTCCCCCTATACTCTGACCAGCCTGGTGTTATGGGTACTGTACCTTCTTATGATCCAAACTGCAGTACACGAAACACCCACCAGTAAGTCTTGGACACTGTGATTTCTTTTGGGGACCCTTGCATTCATTGCACCTCATTGTCTATTTCACACCGGCCGACGAACCCTTGCCTCCAAATAAGGCTAAAGACCATGCTGCTTGTTATACGGCTGGGACCTATGATTAGATCTCTGTCGTCCCGAGCTCTTCCCAGAAGACTGCCCTTATCCATTACTCTGTCCTTTCTCCCGCTTATCCTTCTTAGACGGCCCTTGGAGTCACTCTGACAGGAAGCATCGATGTACTTGGCTCGGGTCACCACATCAACATAACTAGTACACATGTGTCCAGATACTATCTTCTTTAGGGATGGCCGCAGACCAGTCTCAAATTTACGGACCTTACAATCCAATGGGAACCATATCTGGTAGGAAGCGAGCAAGTCTGTCAAATTCAATCTCATATTGTTCCACCGTCATGCCTCCCTAAACGAGATTGTTGAACTCCTGTGCCATCAGAAGAAGTCTTCCTCTGGAGAAGTATTTTCCAAAAAATGCTTTCTTGAATTCATCCCAAGTTAGGAACTCAATCGTACCTCCCTGAGGTACCAGTCCTCTGCACAACCCTGCATCAGATAAGCGGTTGTCTTGACTTTGTCCGAGTCCTCTGGCTGATACATGTCAAATGTTCTTTCCAGTTCCCGGATCCAAAGTTCGGCAGCATGTGAGTTAGTAATACCATCGAACGGGCGGGGAGAGGGCCTTCGAATCTCCCCAATCAAGCCTCTACTAGCAACACGTGTGGTAGGCGGGGGCTGAGACGGTGCCTAATGCTGCTGCCTCTACTCCTGTATGTACCTCATCATCTCTCTCATGAGATCGATCATAGAAATAGGGGGTACCTCCCCCTTCAGATTTGGGCCCACTGCCTGTGGCCCAGTATTTCCTGATTTAGCAGGCAGCTCCTGCTCAACCTCCATGTCTGCCGGCGGTGGGGGACCCTCTTCCACCAGCGGCTAGGGTACCTCCTCTACTGGAGGCTAAGGCACCTCTGTGCAGCGATCGACGAGGTCGTCCACGTCCAACTCTACCACTTATCCTAGTAGCTGTCAGACAATTAGTAGAGTTAGCTCAAAAAACAACACACAGACGAGCAATAATAGAATGATTTATTTTATTCCATAATTCGAAAATAGCATTTGTAATTCATACAACTCAAACAGTTTATAAAACTACAAAATTATTCATAACAGCAATAACTCGACTCAATCTTCCCTATTCGGGGACAACGGGCTATAGGTATCCTGTGGTTCACCTTCCGGTGATAGAAATACGTTCATGTTCGCAGGTCCTCTACTCGGTCGAGGGAGGTCCCCAGGGCAGTCCATAGTGAGGTGCACGCATGCCACTCCGACAGCTAAGATACCTGCCTGGCGAGCGCTGGCACAAAGTATACTCATGCCCGTAGCCTCCACAGCGGAGACACCTCACTCTGCTGGTCTCCCCAGTCACTAGGCCTCCTCTCCTGGCACCGTATGGGCCGCAAGACTCCTTCGATAATCACGAGCCCTGCTCACACATCTGTGAAATCTCTGGCCCTCCCTCAGCTATTGTTGGACAAGTATTTCCACAATAGTTTGAATCCTATCGATGCGCCGATTAGTAGCTTCAATAGTCATCCTCAATTCAGCTAAGACACCCTCAGGTACTAGAAAGTCATCAGTTCGTGTCGGTGGAGTGTTCTCATATACCGACTCCATCTCCTCAAATGACGACACCTGGAAGTATCTACGTCCACGATATCCACCTCCAAACATCTTCGCTTTCTGCCTTAAAGCAAAACGTCAGTCTATTGTTTTCACAAATTGTCTACCCAACCCAACACTCAGTTCAACCTATTTGACTAAGTCACTAGGCCAACTAGGGTGTCTATTATCTGCATAACCTGTCTCTGATACCACCTTAATCTGTCACGCCCAGACCCGGATTCTAGGACCTCGAGCATGTGAGCAAACCGGTCATAACCAAGTAAGGCGCACCTCACTCGGATACAAGGCCTATGTATTCAAAAGCAGATAACAAAATAACAAAATAATAAATTCTCAAATAATATTATACTAATAATAGAGTCTCAATGGAATGAAAATCATAAGGGTCCAGATACCATATAAAATATCAGGCCCTATAAGGGTCCTATAAAGAAAATATATCTCACACACAAGGAAATAAAAGAGATCCTCGGACCTCTGAAAGATACCCCGTCCCTCGTACGGCTCCTGAGCTCTAGTCTCCTACTCCTGAGGATCTGAAAGAGAAAAGAAACACATGTGTGATCTTTCGAATGGAAAGCCCAGTAAGTACCCCTGCGAGGATCAATGAGACATCAAAAATATCAAATATATGATCATCAATCAAACAATGGGGATACACCCCAGAAAATACTATCTCAAGGAGTCTACCACAAAACAATGCAACGGTAACAACTCCTAACTCCAATAGCTCTCAAGCTCTGCAATGAGTTCCAAAGAAAGCTCGGCAAATGTCTTCTCCGGCAACCTCCATCAGCAACTGCTGGATCTCGACCCTCCGGTCATACGGCCCTCAGGTCATATATCGGTAGCGCCACCTCTCATACGTGTCGACACGGCCAGCGAATCATCCCCACTAACGGGAATGACAACCAGAGTATCGTGCCTCTGGCATGGCAAGCCAAAACGCCAGGGTGTCCCATCCCTGAACCTTTCCCAAACGGAGCCCCCACACTCCAATGATCCAGGAGGAAGACTAACAATAAATCAGGGATACCAATATCCTGAAACAGTCAAACATGCTCAATATGAATTCAAACAATCAAGAAAGCATAAATGAACTCAACTGATCAAGTCAAAGGAAATACGGCAACAATATCATCAATCATGATAGTAAAAGTGCCAAAGAAACTCCGAAGAGTGGGTATGAGGCAAGTGTACTTACCTCAAACAACGACGTCCTGGATTACTCAGAAATCCCTCCTGTCACGTCTCTATGTCAAAACCTGATAATAGAATCCATATCAGTATTAGCAACATCCTTTAGTCTCTAGATGTATATGTATGATACTCTAATCAGACCCAAGTCAAACCGTATGGGCCTTCCTTTGTATTCCATGTTATTTTCCTTTTAAAAGCTTGAACCCCACCCTTTTAACTAAAAAGCTATTTGTTCTAGTGGTTAGGGTGTTCAACTACAATTGAGAGATCTTGGGTTCGAATCCCCTATTCCCTTTCCTTTTATATCTTAGCTAGATCTAGTGTGATCTCCCTTATATAACTAAACCTGACTGTCTGTTCAAATGAGTTAAGACGGCCTAGTGGCTAAGGTCCACTATGCCCATTGAAGGGTCCCTGGTTCTATTCCCTTCACTTGCCATTTTATTTATTTATTTTCCATCTCTATACCTAGTTAGACCTAGCTTTAATTAATTAAACTTGACTCATCCAACCAAAAGTAAAACAAGGCCCTGGTGGTTAAGGCCCACCATGTTGTATAAGAAGACTTGGGTTCCAATCCCCTCTTCTACAATCCTTCTTTTTTTTATATCAACCATAATTGGTTAGACCTAACCTACTAGCCAAAATGATCGAATCCAACCATCTTAATTCTTTATTATAACACACTCACTTGATTCAAACTGAACCACTTAACAGTTGGGTTCCTATTAATTGACTTGATCAAATTCACTCTAAATAGATCAGTCTAGCCTAACTGTTTTGGTCAATCCCAAGTTTGATCCTACCCCAAACTATTAAGTTAGTTGAACCCAACCCGGTTGCACCCCTTAACTTGACTCAATGTAGTTGCTAATTGATTTAATCACCAACTTATTCATTACAGACCGAACCCAACCCATTAGCTCTTTTAAACCAGGTCTCGCGCTCATCATCTTTGGACTGAGTCTCGCTAGCGAAGGGGTGGTGCTTCGACCTCACGCAGTGGTCGCCGGCAATGCTTGGGTGGCCAGTGCCGTCTCCGCCTCGCGGTCTCCATCAGCCGTCGCTGATTCTCACACCGTGAGGTCCACCAGAGTATGTAGAGTCGTGTTTTCCCCTCCCTTCACCAGCGCATCACTCCTCAGCCGGACTACACCTTGCCGTCATTCAGCTCCTCGACAAAGAATGATCAAGAATCCAAGAACTTACTCCCTCTCCCTCTCTGCGTCGCATCTATTCTAAATGCGTGCACGATAACTAACGAAAGACCAACAAGGAAAAGAGGGCTCACCGAAGAAGGTGAAGGTGCGTTCCTTGTCCTGCGAAAGTCCAGCGCGGTTCTGGTTCTTACGATATCTAGCATACCCTTAGGAGGAGCATCACAATTAAGTTAGGGGAATGGAATCTAACCAATGATCAGCGATATGGAGAATAAAACTAACCTCTATTCTTAATGTTTCCGGCGAGGTGACAGTGATTGGTAGTGATTCCGATGGTGCCTCTGTGTCACTCCCTAGCCATCAATACGGGTTCGGGAAGCTTTGCAAACTCTGGTGATCTAGAAGGACCACGCTACTACTCCGACGTCCGGTTCTCCTCACCGGAGCGTACGAAGCTCGCCATTGCTTGGAGATTTTCTCTAGGGTTTCAAGATGCTCACTACTCATGCTTTTATAAGCCGCACTGTGGAAGCCGGACGGAATTACGATCCCGGTGATCATGGGTGATTGGTTGTTTCCTATAATGGCCAGTGTTGATCACTGAGTAGCTAGGGCAGAGGTCACTTGTATGAATCTCGACGGCTATTTTTCTTTATCCCGTCTCGGATCGTAGACTCCACATGGATAGACGGTTAAGAACATATCCCGACGAACGGCGGGATGGATCTCATCTGCCTCGAGCTTCAAGGAAATTCTGGATGGGCTGACCTGATGGAAACAATTGAGCCGCTCAAAATTCACTCTCTGCCTAGAACTTAATCTATCCATTAAGATGAACATTCCCGATCGTTTCATCTTAAGGCATGATAGACGCCTTAAGATCAACAACTCTCTGGGATCTTCTAATCTCAGCCGTTGAGTCATTTTTAATAGAGTTTTCTCTACTCTTTTACTCAAAAGACCCTCCAATTTTCATAGGTTAAAATTAGGTCCCACTCTATGAGAACTACACAGTTTCATTTAGGTCCTCAATTTTTTTAAAATTATCAAAAGATCTCTATCAATCCCCATTAAACCTAATTAGGGTTTTTTTTTTAATGCATTTAACCCTCCTCCAAATAGATCCCATTTTGGGGTAATTACTTTAATTACCACACTATTTAAAAGGATTTTAAAAAAAATCCATTTATTCCAATAAAATCTTGGGATTTTACAAATCTGAAGGATCATAAGCTTGCAGGACTTAAAACTCATGACTGTCATGTGTTGATGCAACAATTACTGCCTATTGCTATATAGGGGACATTAACTAAGTCTATCGTGGCAACCCTTGTTGGGTTGTTTTCATTCTTCAAAGAGTTATGTTTAAAGAAAGCATGCACAGGGAATTTTGATAAGTTACAATCTTCAATCGTACGAATCCTTTGCAATTTAGAGAGGATTTTCCCCCGGCATTCTTTGATGTGATGATACATTTGCTCTTTCACTTAGCTACTGAGGAAAAACTTGTTGGACCGGTACAATACCGTTAGATATATACTATTAAGAGGTTAGATAGTGGTTATTTATGTGTATCTTCTCTATATAATTTTTATTATGTTTACCGCACTGATTTCTTCAACTATAAATCATCATTTGTTTTTAGGTATCTTCTCACGCTAAAATCATATGTGCATAACTGAAGTAGACCAAAAGGTTCAATTGCTGAAGGCTATATCGTGGAGGAATGCATTACATTTTGTTCACGATACTTTGATGGTGTTGATACAAAATTTCATAAGCTACTGCAGACTGATGACTTTGGGGATCCTATTATTGGCATTCTATAGGGAATCAACAACATTTACCCTTGATCCTATTGAGTTTAAACAAGTAAACCGTTATATGTTATTCAATTCTGAAGCTCTTGATTACTATATCAAGTAAGTATTTAAATTCCATATATTAATTTTTGATATAAATTTAGAATAAAATAAAATTGTAGAAAAAGAATGGTTTATTTATGCAAGGAAAATAAAAGAGAACTCAAGAGAAAACATTGTATAATCAATGCTTATGACCTTTATAAGATGCATCAATAACGGTTTAATGAGTCGATACTTCACAAGTCTTATAATACAAAAGATTTATCATTATCTGTTGAAGTTGTAAATTTAGCCAAGGGCCCATACATAGTAGCGAGGAGATGGAATGCTTATACTATTAATGGGTTTAGGTTTTATGTCAAGGCCCAAGAGAGGAGAAGAAAAACTTAGAATAGTGGAGTAGTTGTCGTTTGCATCATTTGTGAGTTTTATTGAGTATTAGTGACAAAAACCCCATTAAGAGTGAAATTACATATTTTGGGGTGTTGATATTATTGAACTAAACTATCATGGATGGAAACGTGTAGTATTGTTCAAGTGTGAGTGGGTTAATGTTACAAAAGGAGTGAAGATAGATGATTTAGGGTTCACTCTTGTGAATCTAAATCGATTATCAAATACTGGGGCAAATGAGTATGATGAGCCATTCATTTTAGCATCTCAAGCATTGCAAGCTTTCTATGTTGAAGACCCTTTGGATCCAATTGGTATGTCACTGTCCAAACAAAACCAAGGGACTTATGACATGCAAAATGAGTGCTTCATTCAAGATCATTGGCAAGTATAACTTCTAATAAAGCAAGTTTGGAGGACAACCTCATTAATAGTAAGGAGAATATTAATTGCGATAGACCAGATATGCAAGGGGCAACAATTGATGAATTCTTTATCTCTGTGAGCGGGGACACCTCAATAACTGACACGGTAGAGGAATTTGTTGAAGATAGCGACAAAGAAATTTGATTTATGTATGTTCAATAATCTTTCCTTGTTTGCATCTATCTTATTATATATGTAAAGACAATTTGTCAATTTTCCATTGTTATTTTATTAACATTCCATTGCTCATTTATTCTATTATAGTAATGATAACACTTGTATTATCTTTTACATCTTATGATTTTATTTTTGACTAGTATTATGTTTGTTAGTTTTTCTTCTTTTGTGGTGTAGCTAAATGTGGCACCTTACAAGGCACAATATGGTACGTGGTAAAGGAGAAGCCCTGCTCACTCAAATCCAAGCTCGAGTCATACTTCTTTAGATGAAGGAAATTCATCTAATCCAGGCTAGTATATCTTCATTAAGTTTTCATAAAAGTTTTCATGAAGTTTTATAATTAGACTCATTTGCATCTTTATAAATTTTATGAAGTTTTTAAAGTTCAATATTTGATATATCAAAGCATATTGTAGAAATTCATAGGAATGTTAGGGGACGCACAGGGCTTAAGAAACTTTGGAATAGTAAAGAAAATGCACCAAAAAAAGTTGTCTGAAATAATAATAAGGGGAAACAAATTAGTAATGGTGCTAGAGATCTAGACAATTTCTAGGTACTATGGTTTGTAGACCTAGATTTTGTTCATTCAAATACTCTGATTGGAGGTCTGTGCCCCAAGAAGATAAGGAGAGGGTGAGGCAGAGAGTGCATGTAACATTTTTAATGATTAAAAAAAATTTCAAAGTTGGATAATTTGAACTCATGATTTTTATTTTTATTTTATCGTGTTTAATTAGGATGCTTTTGAAATCGACAACTCACTTAAGGACTGTGTGCTGCAATCCTTTAATAAGAAATGGAAAGATTATAAAGCCCAAGTGAAACGGGCTAATTACACCCCTTTCAAGGTTGATGTAGTAGGAGCCAAGAGGAATTGACCCTTGGAATTTGACTAGGTCGAATGAGATTGGCTGGTAGATTTTTGAGAAAGTGACACATGGAAGGTATATTTAATATCCTCATTTGTATTCTAATTCACGTAAATTTTTATATGACATAGTTAAATATTGAACAAAATTTCTATATTCTTTTGAGTTTAGATGCTTGAGGAAAAAGACAAAGACAGAATATGGAAACTAACTGCGAATGGGAAGTTCACTGTGAAGTCGCTCTACAGATTTAAAATTAATGGAGGATTATGATGCTAGTTAGGGGCCAAGCTCTAGAAAACTCCATGTCCCCCAAAAATCAAATACTTCGCATGACTGGCATGGGATGACAAAATCCTTACGCTAGAGAATCTCGCCAAACAAAGGTGGAATGGAGACAAAACCAGCTGCTATTTATGTGAGGCGAAAGATGAAACCATGATACACCTCTTACTACAATGTCCATACACATCGAATTTGGTCACATTTCTATGGTTTATTTCACATTCAAGGTCTCCCAAGACATCATGCGGACATATGGGAATATCCTCATTTTCCAAACAAGTGGAAATTGATGATAGACCGGGTTGGAACATGGCAGTAATATTAATCACATGGAGCATATGGCTGGAGAGATACAAGAGATGCTTTCAAGGAAAACAAATCATTTTCAAAAAACTAATCCGCAGTATCACTTTCCTCATTCTCTCTTAGATAGACGCTGCACACCTAGCCCAACAACAGAAGCTACGCTCCGGAGAAAGAGTTGCCAAACGAAGCCTGGAGCTTACAAGGGATCAAGTCTGGCCACCACACCAGGCAGGTGCAGACTTTGAGGACAACGTGACCCCGATGTGAACATAGGAGGGCGGGGGGACATCCAGCCCCTATCAATGGAGAGTGATGTAACATTGATCGCAGAGACGAGCGCCAATGCCCCAATAGGAGTGATCTGCATGATCCTCTCATGCTTAGGAAAGCCACGTGTAGTGTATACCCTTGCAGCAAGGACTGTAGATTTCACTTTGACTTCCACTTGGGTTTGTATTCCCTATTGAGAACATATTTGCACGGCGGAATAGGAATATGGCACGATTCTCCTGGAAGCCAAGTAGACCTGGATGCAACTACTAGGGGTACAGGTGAGCTCTTTAAACATCGGGATGACTCTCTTGTGCCAAAAAAAAACATAAAAATAGAGAAAATCAAAAAGGTGGGAGCAATAGATTGCCCTAAGGTTTGATTTATCCTCTAGGGGTACAAGTGAGCTCCTTAAACATCCGGATGATCCTCCTGTGCCACAAATCAAAAATGCAATAAGGCGAAGAGATAGTCAAAAAGGTGGGAGCAATAGCCTGCCCTAATGGTTTTTGTATACCCCTCTAATAGAAAGTGTTTGAAAGGCTAGCTGGGAATGAATCATGCTGCTATTCCTATTCCTCCCTACATGCATCTATCCATATGCATACAATAGTCTTGAGAAAGTATCATTACCTCAACATCTTGCTGCAAGTGTATAGAATCTCAACTTAGACGAGTACTAGCATGAGAGATGTTTTTTTTTTTTTTTTTTTTTTTTTTTTTTATATTCCACTCCTCTACATTAACTATTGTATTAGTCAATGTTATCTGGTTGGTGCTACCTGGTTCACTATGAACCAGAAACTATCTGTTATTGAAGATCACCTAGGAACCTCTTTCATAATCAATGAATGTGGTTTATCCACTTCTATCAAAAAATAAATCATGAAAAACAACCATGCCTCACACTTCCGGAACAAAAAGCTTTACAAGGAGAATCCACGAAGAGGTAAAGAATATCATTTGTGGTTGATAGTAAACTGTTATTTTTAATTTATTAAAAAAATATGATATTATCAATTTTTCACTAAATAATAAATAATGATGGAGTCGAACCATCACGCATAGACATGTTCTGTAAGCTGCTTTAAAGAAAAGATGGCACATTCGTCAATGCAGCAGTTGAAGAAAAGTTTGTATGTATCTATCGAATTTTGCTTTCTCTACCTATATAATATTTACATCATCAAATTAAATTGTATCCTTATTTTTTTAAAAACAGTCTTAAATGAATGCTCTAATCTCCCTATTGCCACAAGAGTCCCAAGATACCCCTGTAGCTAGGGATGAAATCTTCTCCCAAGTCATGGGAGAAGATAGTCATGGGTGCTGCAAATTATATGGTCTAGGTGTTTCACCTTAAGATCTGCATGGACCACAACCTACACACCAAGAGCTATTAGAAGAGAATCAAAGCTTGAAGGCTGATAAGGAAGACATGAGAAAGGAATTAAATATGGTAGTTTCAATTCTTGCTCAAAGCATTGGTGTACAAGGTGATGTTCATGATATTATGGCTAACTTATCTAAAAAGGTAAATGTTTTCAATTGAAAATTGTTTTATTGTTAGGTTGATTTTTAGATTTAAGTAACTTGAAGTTTGTATTTGTAGGGTCCTGGAAATTATCGTGCAAATTCTACTGATATCAGACCTTTTCATTCATTTAAAAATGAAAGTCAACAAGATTAATATGGAAAGTAAGGAAGAAGGCAATTGTCCCAGCATTGCATCAAAAGGTAATTTTTTTACTACTGAATAACAATTTAAGCTCTCTCTTCTCCTTACAGGATGCTTCTATTCTCATCCCAATCCTCTCTTTTTTTTTTCTAAAGATGAGGTCAATTCTTCATCCATCTAAACCAATGAATTTATTGTGAATAATCGATTGGTACCATGTTGAATGTCCCATGACCTGGTCATGAGTGACCTGACTACTTCATTGTATGGTAATGAAGATTTATGGGCATTTATCAACTTTGCCAAATAGGATCATAATAGCATTCAAACTCTTTTGGCTTTCTTTAGAATGCTTAGTAATTTGCTATGTGAAAAGCTTAATCATGCTTCAAATGTGATTTTTTGTCATCAACTTGCTTTTTGATTCTGTTGGTTTTATCAAGCTTCTAATGAGGAAGATGCTTCAAAGGTTTTTGAGTTACTTTAGAGTAAAATGTTCCGCATTGTTGACTGGAGTACCTTGTTATTGTTTGATTTTTTATCTATCTATGAGGATAAATTAAAACAGTCACTCCAAACTTCTATATAACTTTGAAAAACTGTGATTTTACTGTAATGATATATCTTTATTTTGACTTTGTATTTTTTAGGATAAGTTCCCATATCCTTTCTAATGGGGTGCACCTACATTTGATGCTGGTGAAGCTTTTGCCATGATGGCCACTTCCTTTGTTGCTCTTGTAGAGGTCTGACTGAAATATTGATGTTTGCTACTCTTTAGGATGATAGTTATCACTTTCCTGACTTTTAACATGTTTTATAATTTACATCTTCTGTGATGTTATATAGTCCACTGGTGTCTTTATTGTTGTTTTGAGGTATGCTTAAGTGCTACTCAAGTGCCTCCTTCCATTTTAAGTCGGGGAATTGGTTAGCCGGTACATAATGCCATATCTGGTTTGAACTTATGGTTACTAGTTTAACTAGCTCTTTTAATTTATGTTGACCACTGACACACTAATTGTTGGAAACAAGGAATTGGCATCTTGATAGATGGATTATTCAGAATAGTAAATTGGTCTTCAGTATTTGTGTAAAACTAGGGGAACTTCACTTTATAAGCTTTTTTTTTGCTTTTAATCTCCTTGTCTGAAGATACCATGTTTTAACTTTTTTGCAGTGAGAATGCCGGTTTCCTAGCCTTGATACATATTGGAAGCCGCAAGGTTGTTCAAATATCCAATAGATTCATGATGTTCTTTTCCATACTTGGTTAGCTTCTCATATACATTGCCTTGCCATTTACATCTTTTCTTGGAGTTTCCATTTTGGTATGAGAATGAATTCCTTAAATAATCATTTTGTCTTATCATTGGACTGGATATAAAAGTTTTTGGTTAAACTTCACAATCATGGATCTTTCCAAGAAAAAAAGTAAGGAATTTGATAAAATCTAGTAAACATGCAATTAATTATTCTTTTCTTTCTTTAGTTATAAGATTTCATGAAAGCTATGGAAGTCTACCATCGTCCGATTGTCTCTCCATAATTTCTAAGTAACATTGAATATTCTATTCAGTCCTCTTAGGCTTAGTTTTTTTGGTTTCTACATTACTCTTGGTGTTCACAATCACATGTTGTCCATGTTTATATAGATTCAGCATATGAAAGTATAATTGTTACACTGGAATTGAATTTGAATTTGAATTTGAATTTTCATCAGTTGATAGCTATTATTGATTTCATTTATGGATTATTAAGAAGGAAAACGTTCCTGTCACACCCCAACCCAAAAATCTCGGGCCCTTAGGCACATGGCAAACCAGCCGTACCCGAGCAGGGACGGGCCCTACCTGGATACAAGGCCTCGATAGTCAGAAATCATACATCATATGTACAACATAAATATAATAAGACATAAACATAAATATGTCTAACAGAAAAGTGCACAACGGAATATAAGTTCTAAGGGTACATATACCCTACATAGTTAACAACATAACCTAGCCCTACAAGGGTCCTAAAACAATATGTCCTCACACTCAAAGAGAACTAGAGGTTAACCAACCTCAGTAACAAATCCCCATAAGTCCCATGCGGCGCTCCTGTAACACGTCCTACTCCTCGAGATCTAAAAAAGGGAATCAACAAGTTGATGAGCTTTCAAAAGGAAAGCTCAGTATGTACCCCATGGGGAATACAACGAAGTCATGTAAATAACACAAGATAAGCCAAAGGAAAACAAATCAATGAATATGACCAATTCAACCAACGCAGGGGCCACAATCCATACAATCCAAGTAAACGAGAGTCTCAAACTTACCCAAAAAAAAAATATATGAAATGGTAGGTACCCCATAAATCCATAAACACAATCACAAGTTCATGACGAGCGATCCAAGGAAAGCTCACAAGTCATCTCCCCGGCAATCACGACCTAAGTCGATATCAACCCCCGGTCGAGGCGGACTCAAAAGTTCGGTAGCGCTACTATCACATACATGTACGTACACGGCCAGCATATCATCCCGCTGATCGGCTAGAGTATCTCCCAGTGACAGCAATCCCAGTTACCAGGGTGTCCTCCCCCTGGACGTCCACAACACTGCATTGAGTGGGAGAATCCACAAACAGGATAGCTAACCCATAACTACTCAACCGACACACAAGCTCACGTATCTCCACGGCCGAGGGTCAGTTCATGATTAGGTATGACGCATATCAAGTGGAAACAATCATACAACCAATCAAGTATACATACACAAGCATGGAATCAAAGATCAAGGAAACAATCATTCAATGAACCAAAGGTGTATGTACGCATGGAATCAAGTATAAAGGATGCATACATCCAACGATAGGGGAACTAGGCAGAAGTACATACCTGTATTCGCAGAGATATCCAATAATCAGTCGGTGCCTATCCCAGACGCAGCTCTATACTCTAAGCCGGGATATGATAAATGGGATACATCTCAGTGTATATATACATGTACATAATAAGCAATATCCCCCATAATCAGGTTTATTTGCATTAATCATATACATGATATGCCCCCTACTAATTTGTTGGTATTTAATTACCACAACACCATATTATCATACCTATAATGGGGTTGGCCTACTTGGCTAAATCCAACTTGGTCACATAAGGAAGTTGATCTCTTTAATGATCATGACAATCATCATTACCTCCATGTGGCTCTTATTAAAGCTTAATGGAATGTAACTCTTTTTCATTCACCATTAAACATGCACGTAGACAAGCACAAATTGGCTCCTCATCCTTATACACACACTATTATTTTCATTAAGGTTTAATGTGGTATAACCCCTTTCACACACCACACATATATGCACATGGGCCTACCACTCATAAATCAACTTCAGTAGCTCGTCCTTAACTCATTATTCATGCCCAGAAACATTCAAAAGTTTCATGAATGATGTCTTGCCTACCCATTATATATATACACACTACTATAGAGGAGATCCATCAAATACTCAGTCAGAAACACAGTATTTTCCCACTACTCACCCGAATAGATCATCGTTAAGCTATCTCCGTTGGTCCAACCCAACTTCAATCTTAACTTACTCAAGCCTCATTAGCATCTACACCATCAACCTATCTAACCTCAGTATGCATTCCCTGATAACTAAGTAACAGTTAAAGATCAAAAGTGACAAGGATTCATGTTATGGTAAAGATATGTGAGATGGGCAAGGAAGTTACTGATATATCTACAACATTAACCTGTCTTTCATAATGTAAACAACAACAACTTTCAACGGTTTACAACTAGAGGTTTTCATCCCACATACAAAGGTGCCCTTCTGCTAACTTTCTCATCCAGCTTTCCACCATGAACTTAACTCACAACATCACAACAGACTCATTATTAAAACTAGTAGATCTCTCTCTTTCACTCCCCTCCCTCTGTTTCAAGAATTAACACCTCTCCCCTTTATAATAGGTTTAGCTGTTAGTCCACTAGTTTAGGGAACAGGTTCACCTCTGCTACATGTATGCAAATATTTCTACTAGAGTAGTTACATTGGTTTTGTGCTTACCTTCAAATGGTTGCAACTCTGACGCAGGGCAGGGTAGCGATTATCCCGCGGGCTAGCCGGGTCCAAGGACCGCAAGGAAGAACAAACGAAGAACCAAAAGAACCAGAGAAAATACTCTGAAATTCAGAAAAATATTATTACTCAAAATTTAATAATGAAAAACTAACCCACAAGCCGGGTTAAATAGCCTCAAAAGATTAACCTAGAAACCTTATCATCTAATCTAAATTTGCTAAAATTGACAAATTATTATTTAAAACTAAACTTATCTAAATTTAAAACTCTAAACAAATAAGATAACTCCTAAAAATTCGAGATCAAATCAGATTCAAATCCGATCCTAATTTGGCATATGAAATATTACTAAAAATAGGAAAAAGACCAAAAACCCTAATTTGGCGGATTAAATAATTCTAAAAATAGAAAAAAAAAATACTAAAATTCTCTCTAATATGATGTTCCCATGTCATGTGCGCCGCAAAGAGCTTTCAGAATTGGGGTCGAACGCCCAATCCTAATATCGGTAGCCAAAGTTATGGCCAAAATACCGAACCACACCCAAAACCGACCAAATCTTGGAATTGACTCAATAACTTCTCGTCTTTACGTTGACTCGCCAACCCGGCACCGACATTTGACTCGAGCCTCCTGCATCAAACTCCCTTCAACGACTAGCTTAATTTGGACACCTTTTCCAAAAACTCCCGCCAGTCACCACTGTTTTTGGTTCCTCCCGATGGGTGGGTGGTGCTTCTGTCTCTGTTGTTCTTCTCTCCACCGTTAAGGTCTCGACCCGAGTCACAGCGCCTCAGCTCCTTCCACAACACACACTGGCACGATGATGTTGCTCCGGCATGGTTGGTTCTCCATGTCAAGCCCCGAACCCAGTTGGGACGTCAGCAGACCGACCGCATACATGTGGAGATGGGCCCCACTGTGTATGCAAGGCCTCAGAACCTATTTATACTTTCTACAAATCCCTGAATAATATGAATTTTTATTGAAATAATAATAAAAGTCAAACTCTAAGTTCAACATTCAAAGGCCACATAACATATGGAAAGGTTCTACAAAATTCTCTAAAATTATTCCACATAATCAAATTCAAGTCCGAAATTGCAAATAAAAAGAACTAATACCTGAGCAAGGGTCCTGCGCTCTATCTACCCCAACTACCTACTTCTCGAGATCTGAAAAAGAAAAACTCCTGAGATTAATGAGCTTGGGAGCTCAGTAAGTATCCACTTAAAATAGTGAACCATGCAGTGTTTTTAATATAATAAGTAAAACTAAAACAAAAATAGTAAAAGGAAAAAGAATTCGTAAATAACTCAATAATTTGCAAAAACTATAATTTCTGAAGTTATCATACAAGCATACTATCAGAAGGTTTATTTATACTCAAAATACTAGAGTCTCCCAAACTTGCTATAACCACTAATAACCCCGGTGGTACGAGTCAGAAACAAAAGGCCGTTATTATAATCCGACAACACAGAAAACAGAAGGTTGCTATTGTGACCAATAACACGGTAAAACAGAAGGCTGTTATTATAACCGACAGTACGGGTTGAACTAGTTCACAATCAAAACGTGTCGACAGAAGGTTAGAACACGGACAATTTATAGACGTACTCAAAAATCGAAATAAATGTTGCGAAAAAATAACTCATAATATACAAAATAGCTATGTCGGAAAGTGTGTCAAGCAGGCAGATGTCAATAGCTCTAAACCGAACATACATACATGGTTCTTTTTGTACAAAAATAGATTGCTTAGGATTTCATAAGTGAAAATAATTTCCAAGAAATAAAACATTAATAACAAATGATAAATAAATAAATTACTAATTAATTTATAGGTGGACTACTTACCTGACTTAATCTCAAAACAAATTCCAAACTCCATGAAGGGTTTAGCCTTCCTCAAAAGGTCCTAAAAAAAATAGAGAATCAATCCTATAAGATACGGACGCTCTAACTAAAATTTCTAAAATATGAGAATCCCTACCACCCAATCCAAAGCACTAGAGTTTAAAAGACCAAAACCGAGTAAATAAATAAAGAATAATTTTAAATACAAAAATCAGTGAATAAATGGTTAATTAATTAAAACAAACAAATAAATAAACAACCAAAAATAAATAAATCAGTAGACAAAAAGAAACAAACAAATAAATAAATAGATATTTTTAAATATCTAAACAAGTAAATATATAAATAGATAACTAATGAACATAAATATCATAACTCAAAATAGCTCCAACTTATATAACACTACAATTTAAATTAAAAATATCTAAATCAATTTAAATACAAAACCATTATAATTCAAAAACTATAGGTATAAATTTATATCCAATTAAATCAATGAAATTTAAAAACTTTCCACCCTATAGTCAGATTTCGAAGTTCACAATATATGATAATGGATCAATAAATCAATATTTAATTTAAACATCTTTCCTAACATTTGATTTCAAACACAAATAATAATAATTCAAACTCAAACAAAAATATTATCTCATTCATAAAGCAAAAACATCTAGAGATATCCAAGACAAAGTGGAAACACCAAATCTCTTCTAATAAATTGAAAGAATATGACAACTTAAAATACAATGAAATCAAAACCAGAAATATGAACTAATTGAAATCAATCATAAATCAAAACCTAATAAATATATCAAAATATTAAAAAAAAAAAAAAGCAACACCAATATACAGATCCATTAAACCTTAATCAAATCCACCATAAATCCCTAGCATGAAATGAGAGAAACCTTAGATCTACCCTTCTAACCCTGATTTCAACAAAAGTTTCATCTAGAACAACCTAGTATGGGGATCAATGGAGGGCTCACATAGAAAACCTTCCTCTCGAGGTCTGGACAATTGACGGAGAGATCCACGAGAGGGAGAGAGAGAGGAAACGAGAGTAAGAGAGAAGGAGAGAGGGCACAGCCGTCGACAGATAGAAATAAAAATAAAAACATAAAAATGGATAGGGTTTCAGGTCTATTTAAATATATTATTAGGTCAATTTGCATAAAACCCCCTGTAAGAATATATAATTATATTAAAGCTTTAAGTGGAGAATTTTATTTATCCAAAATAAATAAATAAATAAATAATTTTAAAAAAAAATCGGTGTCCTACATTCTCCTACTAGCTCCTTCACACTCTCTCTCTCTCTCTCTCTCTCTCTCTCTCTCAACTAGAAGCAATGCGCCTTGGAGAAGAAGCTCGTGCTTCTTATGCCACAAGAAGACGGTTCGGGGGCTTCAAGACCACAAGGCCTTGGCGTGACAATACGTTGCCTACCCCCGCCCCCAACCGGGCGCTAAGGCGCGCTTAGCGACGATCACGCCAGACGCACGACGCTATCTCCGCGGATTCGCGATCAGAGTCGACGAGAAAAGATTCGCCGTACCTCGGATCCGAGCTCTGGCTTGGATGGACGGTGGGTGTTGATCCGCGTGGCAAGAATGAAGACGGGTCCGTCTCCTCGCTCCTCCGTGCGGTAACAGCAGGCCGCATGACATTTCCATTGTTTGAAACCCGGTTTCCCTTAGTGCAACTTGTCTCCAAGCGGTAATAGGTTAATCCTCCACCACACGATTGTCACCATTATCTTCCCATTTTAAATCCAAGCCGTTATTATCATTCCCATGCATGGTTCATATGGCATTTTGCAAAAATACCCCTTATCTTCTTCCAATTAACGATACACATGACTTTGCCTCATGAAAGGTTTTAGTGGTATTTTGCACAGACACCCATTTTCCTTTAACATCTACAGGCAAGTCCCTCTTTGGTTACTTACCATGAGAGATTCATTTTGTGCTTAAACCCCAATATATAATTCATATTAATCAAGGTAAGGGATTTAATTAACTCAAACATAATGAGGAATAATCCAGTATTTAATTAAGTCGTAAACGGGGCGGCTCTTAAATTTCCAAACTCACAAGTGAAGCAGATTTAAAGCAATAAATCATTATGATAAACTACTGCTCTTCTTGACTATGTGATGAGTCTTATCTATTATTATATGTGTTTATTTGTAACCAAAACCAGGAGAGGATGGATCTTATCAGGAGGACAGGGCATCAGCCATTAGTGGCAAGAAGCTCCTCCGGAACATCATGCCTACTAACAAGATTGAGCTTTACGCTGCCTATATGAGCATTAAGCTCTATCTCTCACACTTCCATCTAGAATGCTCTTGGATGTATGTGTCAATATTGTTGATTCATTTTGCAGGGGAAGGTTATGAACTGTGGAGAAGGAGGAAGATGCGTGTCACGCCCCGACCTGGATTTCAGGCCTCGAGCACGTGCATAGACCAGCCGTACCCAAATAGAGGCGCACCTCACTCGGATATAAGGCCTAGGTAAATCAAAACATACATCAGATAATAACATAATAATTCAAATAACATGAGCAAAAATTAAGAGTTTCAGCAGAAATGAAATCATAAGGGTTCAAGTACACCACATAAAGATAGGCTCTATAAGGGTCCTACAAATAGTATCTCACACACCAGGAAAACAAATGAGATCCTCGAACCTCGGCAATAGTATCCCAACCCCTCGCGCAGCTCCTGAGTCCGAGTCACCTACTCTCAGGATCTAAAAAATAAGAGGGAAGACAAGTGGATGAGCTTTCGAATGGAAAGCTTAGTAAGTACCCCGCAAGGATCACAATGAAAACAAATCCATCACAGATGACAAAAGATAAATCATAATATGAACAAATCAACAATCATCAATACAAGAAAATGGGGGCACGCCCCGCACTATCCAACTTTAGGAGTCTCAGACCTACCACACTATAACCATCGACGGTAGGGACTCCTAACCCAATAAGAGCCCTCAGGCTATGGAAGAGAATTCCAAGAAGAACTCAGCAACAATCCCTCTGGTCAGCAACAACAGCCTTGGCTACAAATGACCCTCCAGTTGCAAGTCGGTAGCGCCACCTCTCGTACTTGTCGACACAGTCAGCAAATCACCCCCACTGATGGGCAGGACAACCAGAGTATCGTCCCTCTGGCATGGCAAGAAAGAAGACCAGGGTGTCCTCGGCCTAAACGTTCCCCAACGGAGCCCCCACACTCCACTGATCCAGGCGGAAGAATAACACATAACAAGGGATGCCAACATCCCAGAAATTAACACACATGCTCAAACAGGAATCCAACTAGTCAAGGAAGCAAGTATGCATGTATATAACCAAGAAGGCAATGATCCAAGCAATCAAAGAAAGCATGATAGCAACAATATCATGAAACACTCAAACAATATGATAATAATTCCAATAAACGCTCCGTAGAGTGGGTACTAGGCAGATGTAACTTACCTCTATAGATGGTCTACTCGATCCATCTATGTCCTTCCTGACATGGCTCGGCGCCCCACGTCGGTATCTGATAAGTGAACTACGTATCAGTACATACACAAAGTGAAATAGATATGACATTCTATAAAGTGCTTGACCCATTTAGAAATCTTCCAACCTATTAGCCATTACTAACTAGACTAAACCCAATCCGCTAAACCTTCCAATTTGGTTTACTCACTCACTTGAATTGATTCAACCCAACCCGTTCTTGCTTTAAAATTCAAACTCTTATATCCCCTTAACCACCTTCTTAACCTGACCAAACATGGTACAACTTTAACGAACTAAGGCCCACTTAACCCATTTACTCACTTATAAGCATAACCCATAGTTATATTTTAACAGTGGTGGATCAAAGCCATAATTCAACTCATTAGATTGTTTCAAACATGGCTAACCTAACTCCATAACCCTTCACTCCCTCAACCTATCTTAACATCCAACAGACCATGAGGTTAGCTTAAAGGCCTTATCATCTAACTCAACCCTTACAAATAAACCTATTCCTGCAAATACAAGCACAGAACCATCAATCCTCTAGTACACACACCCTCTTGATCACATTTTTGGCCCCAGAGTAACACCCCAACCTTACTAACAGTCACCAACAATCCACCAAACATTCTCTCAATCCAAAAACCCAAGCTTCTTTGTCCATGCCTCACTCACAGAGGAGACCCATACATGCATCCACCCCAAGGGAAACTATAGCCCTTTATTGTATTTGTACTGTAAGCTCACAACCTTTCACAAGAGCCTGGAAAACACATGGATCTACCATCCTTCTCCTTTAATCATATGCCTACAAGTCACATATAGGAACCATTAACCTTAACCCTTAAAACACAAACAACTATGCATCCAGCTAACCCTTCTCTGGATACTATCATTTCATGCATGCTCTGAAAATGCTATGAATCCATGCAAGCCTCACGAGACCTTGCATGTATACTCAATCATAAACCAATACTCTCTCTGGTAACCGTACTTGTAACCCTTGATAACATAGAGATAGATTAAGGCAAGGATCGGGTAAGGAACCTAGTTCTCCTCTCTCTGATCCCTCGTGCATGCATTCACCCCTAGCACCAGGTTCATAGATAGCACCCATGTAAATGATCATTAGATATGGAGTTAGAGATGCCTATAGTTCCATTAGGTTTTATCCTCTTACTAAGCTTGCAAGTGTGCAGGTATTCAAACTAAATGGCCTACCGGAGTTCCTCAAGGTTTCAGAGTACTTACTTTGTTGTGCCTGCCTCTGGTTCCCTCAAGGCGGCGCTCAGGCGATAGAGAGCTCCGTCTGATTCTCCTTCGGCCTCTGACAGCCGATCCTGGGTGTCCACCACTAGCCTGAAAGGGTGGCAGGTTTGCCACCAGATCTGGAGCAACTAGGAAAACACCTCAGAGTTACCTCTCCGGCAAGGCTGCATCCATTATGAGCAATCCACCACCACCGTTCCTCACTCTTGGCCCCTCTCCATTTGGTGGCAGTCATTAGCAAGGCTTCCCGAGGTGGGCAGGACATGCACGCTTGCCGGAGCTTGATCGGGTTGACTGGGCGGCGTCCTCTCTTCTTCAATTACACCGGTGGAGGGATGATGGTGTGTGTAAATGGGAAACAAGTTGTTAGGGTTTCTATAAGCTCTACTCTTATAGCATGTCGCAACTGGGTGGTGGGAGCGATCGGAATCCCACTAATCGTGGAAAGTGAAGCGCGGGATCATTGCTTATCCAAAACAGGCCTGTCTGATCGCAGAGGGGTCCACTGATGGCTGTGGTGGCGTATTGATAGAGGAGAGTTCTGGGAGTGCCTCGTGATCTGGATGCCTTAAATCGGACGGTGATGGGAGGAGTCTGGCATCCAGTCACTCGTACTAGAAGAACTCATGCATGGCATCATATGGTTGTGACTCGCCCGTATGCCTCGGATCCAGATTTTCCCCAAATGAACGGCTCAGAGTCGCCTAGTAACCAATGGTTGGATTAAGACCTCGCACCTTAAACTTAAGCAAAGACTCAGATGGACGGTGGAGATCTGTTTCATGTGATGAGGGGCTCAGATTAGATTCCTTGTCTCGAACTTACTCACCCATCTAAGATCAATGGCTCAGATTATTTCATATCAATATAACTGGATGGATGATCAGATTTCCTCCTCGTTGCCTCGAACTTATGACATCGTCTCTGATCCTTTAATCGCCATCGTAGATTGCCCCTTAATACAACTCTTGCATGAATTTCCATGGCATTTAGCATAAAACCCCTTGCTCTTTTATTCCCTCACATGCAGGTCCTCCCCGTAAGGGAGAACATATTTCAGTTAAGTCCTCAATTTTTCCTAAAATTACTGATGGGTCCCTTGCAGCCCCAATTAACTCTAATTAAGGGTATAACTAATTTAGCTCTTCTTTTCCATTTAAATCCAAGTTGGGGGATTACTTTAATTAATTAATTAAAGAACAATTGGATACCATTTATTCCAATAAAATCTTGGATTTTATACTACGGGACATGCATTGTTGAGGTATCTATCTATCTCTCTATACATATATAATATTGACCATAATCTTGGTGTTGGCTGATGTTTGCTCGAAAGTTATGGTGTATGTTTCAAATAGGCCAAAAAGAGAACCTACATGTATTCAGGTTGGTTATCCAGGACTCCATATCCTATCAAATGCTAAATTGGATACTTCTTGGCATAAGGTAAGTTTAATTAGATGTTTGTTTGAATGAATAATAAAGTTATGGACATAGAAAAGTCTGAGTAAAAGTTGGAAGACTTTGCAGGCACAAGTACTTGGTAAGAATTTGAAGGATGTTGAAACTTGAAACCATGTGTGAAAACAGGCTGCAGGAACACCAACTTGCAGCCACTGCAGCCATTGTTGAAAACAGGCTGCAGGAACACCAACCATTGCAGCCATTGCAGTCATTATTGAGACATGTGTAAATACATGCTGGAACACAATCCTTGACTCAACTATTTCACACCATTTCACCAACCTTGTTCAGTTCTATATATAGCTTGTAAAAATCAGATTGAATAGACAAGAAGAAAAGCCTCATTTAGAGATTGTTTTACTCCCTTGTTTCCTCTCTATTCTTTCCTCCATTTGCTTTCTCTTTGCTCTCAAAGTTTTCCTCTCTGTTTACTTTCCATGATTAATTTTAACATGGTATCAAAGCTATAAGCTCCTTGCTCAATCAATTTTGTTTCCTCATCATCTTCCAAAGCCAAACCATATCAAAACACCATCCATTTTCATTGCTACAGTTTCCAATCTTAACTTTGGAAAACTCATCATACCTTAATCTATTTCATAGCCAAAACTATCTAACCGGACCAGCCTCTTAACCGTTGTATGACAACTGAAATTGTGACACCTCCCAAGATCAATCCAACTATGGATCCATCAAGTCCATATTTCATTCATCATTCAGATCAACCTGGCCACATGCTTGTTCCAATGAAGCTAAATAGAACCAACTATTCATCATGGAGCAAATCTATCATTCATGCTCTCACAGCCAAGAACAAAATTGGCTTCATCGATGGCTTTATTGAATCACCGTCACCAACAACCCATCTAATTGAGTTTGCTTAATGGAGTCATTGCAATAGCATGATATTATCATGGTTCACCCACTCAGTGGAAACCGACCTGGCCAAAGGAGTTGCTCATGCTAAGACTGCTCAACAAGTATGGGAAGATCTTAGGGATCAGTTCGCACAAAAGAATGCACCAGCGATTTATCACATCCACAAGTCACTAGCTTCCACTTCACAAGGCACTATGACAGTCACAACTTACTTCACCAAATTCAAAGGTCTCTGGGATGAATTGGACAATTATGAAAGCATCCCAACCTGTAACCAAATGAAGGCACATGACAATCAAAATCAAGAATTTCGAATAATGCAATTTCTCATAGGTCTCTGATGTAGGAGGCTCGAGTCAAATGTTGGTGCCGGGTTGGCGGGTCAACGTAAAGACGGGAAGTTATCGAGTCAATTCCAAGATTATGTCACTTTTGGGTGTAGTTTGGTATTTTGGCCATAACTTTGGCTACCGATATCAGAATAGGGCGTTCGATCCCAATTTGGAAAGCTCCTTGCGGCGCGCACGACACGGGGATGTCATATTAGAGGGAATTTTAGTTATTTCTATTTTTAGAAATATGTTATCCGTTGAATTAAGGTTTTCCGTTTTTTTCTATTTTTGATAATATTTTATATGCCAAATTAGGATAGGATTTGAATCCGATTTGATCTCGGATTTTTAGGAGTTATCTGATTTGTTTAGATTTTTAAATATAGATAAGTTTAGTTTTAAATAATAATTTTCAGTTTTAGCATATTTAGATAAGATGATAGACTTAGTTTTTCAAGGCTATTTAACCCGGCTTGTAGGTTAGTTTTTCATTATTGAATTATGAATAAAAGTATTTTTTGAATTTCAAAGTATTTTCTCTGGTTCTTTTGGTTCTTCGTCTATTCTTCCTTGCGGTCCTTGGATCCGACTAGTCCGCGAGATAATCGCTACCCTGCCCGGCGTCAGTTGGTATCAGAGCTCATCATCTTCCTGGGAAGGCGCCATCGTGACATCAATGGCGGTGGTCGCGTCGTCGGGTTGGACAGGTTCGTGCTGAGGAAGTCCAATACCGTGACCTGAGCGCACTGGAGGCGATGAACAAGGATCTACAAAGGCAAGTCGCGGAGTTAACCCAACGCTTGATGATCAAGGATTTGCAGAGGCAAGTCAAGAAATTATCAAGGCATCTGGCGGCAATCGATTTTGATCGTGGTTATCATGGGCAGGTTCCGGCTGAGGAAGTCCAGTACCATAATCATACCGATCAGAGGTTTGGCCAACCTATACCAACCCATCTACGACAATGATATGGAGGAGGAGATCTCGCCCATCTTCAACGATGATGCAGAGGAGGAGATTTTGCCCATCTTCAATGATGATGTGGAGGAGGAGATCTCGCCCATCTATGACGACTACGAGGAAATTGGTGAGCCCGAGGAGGAGATTGGTGAGCCCATCTATGACGATGATGGGACTAGCGTTGCGTTGGTATCTCTATGGGAGGAAAACCCTCCTAGCCCGGTAACCAACACTACTAACCTACTTTCTGTCTCTAGGGTTTTGATTGAGATCAAGCATGGAGATCCAAACCTACCAACAGAGGTGCAGTCAAACTCGGGGTCGAGTTCTTTCCTACCCGAGGTGACTGATGCAAGAGGCTCGATTCAAATATCGGTGTCGGGTTAGCGGGTCAACGTAAAGACGGGAAGTTATCGAGTCAATTCTAAGATTAGGTTGATTTTGGGTGTGGTTCGGTATTTTGGCCATAACTTTGGCTACCGATATCAGAATCGAGCGTTCGATCCCAATTCGGAAAGCTCTTTGCAGCGCACACGACACGGGGATGTCATATTAGAGAGAATTTTAGTTATTTCTATTTTTAGAAATATTTTATCCGTTGAATTAAGGTTTTCCGTTTTTTTCTATTTTTGGTAATATTTCATATGTCAAATTAGGATAGGATTTGAATCCGATTTGATCTCGGATTTTTAGGAGTTATCTGATTTGTTTAGATTTTTAAATATAGATAAGTTTAGTTTTAAATAATAATTTTTCAGTTTTAGCATATTTAGATAAGACGATAGACTTAGTTTTTGAAGGCTATTTAACCCGGCTTGTGGGTTAGTTTTTCATTATTGAATTTTGAATAAAAGTATTTTTTCTGAATTTCAGAGTATTTTCTCTGGGTTTTTTGGGTGTTCGTCTATTCTTCCTTGCAGTCCTTGGATCCGGCTAGCCCGCGGGATAATCGCTACCCCGCCCGGCGTCAGTCTCAATGACACCTATAATACCGTTCGCACTAATATCCTCATGATGTCACCGTTGCCCAATGTACGACAAGCATGTTCTTTGGTTATCCAAGAATAGACACAAAGAAAGATGATGCAAGAGCCAACCGAAAACTTCTCCATTGCTGCTGCATTGCAAAATCGCCAACAGAACTCATTCAACAAGCCCCGATACAAGCGATGTGAGCACTGCAACAGGGAAGGACATACAATCGAAAACTGTTGAACTCTGAAATTTCATTGAAAGTATTGTGACAAACGAGGGCACACTGAAGAACGATGTAGACTGAAAAATGGCCCAAACAACTCAAAAACTCAGGGAAATCTGCAGAATCAACCTCAACGCAACTCTCACAGTTCTTATCATATCACCAATGCATTGGAGCCAAAGAATCAAGTTCCCTTTAACTCTCATATTGCCAATATATCAGATTCTTCCAAGATGACTCAAGATCACATATCAAACACCACAGCTGGATTTTCTACTGATCAACTTCAGCAGCTCGCCCGTGCCTTATCCATGATGAACCAAACTACTGGTAATGATAATCATTTCATGAATACTGCAGGTTTGTCTGAATTCTCTGTTACTTCAATTAATTCTGTATTTGCTAAGCCTTGGATCTTGGATAGCGGAGCTACAGACCATATCTCCTCAGAATCCACATTTTTTACTCATACAAAATCCACTCCAATTTCTACTGCTAATCTACCCACTGGTTCTTCGGCACCTATCACTTCTACTGGCACTATACCATTTAACCAAGACCTCACCTTAAACGATGTTTTGTGTGTTCCCTCTTTCCAGTTAAATTTAATGTCCGTAAGCAAACTTACCATTGCTCTAAACTGTTGTGTACTTTTGTTTCCAACCTATTGTGTTTTACAGGACTTAGTGACAGGGAAGATGATTGGCTCGGGTAAACAACATGGCGGTCTTTATTACATATCGCCACTCCAAAAGCCTGCTTCTCATCAAGTTTCTCATTCGTCCAATATGTGGCACATGCGCCTTGGACATCCATCACCACTTCGTTTTAAGTTAGTTTCTCCTTTATTACCTATCAAGAATATTTCATTTGACAATCGTTGTCCCATTTGTCCTATAGCCAAACAAACTAGGCTTCCGTTTCCTTCAAGTTATATGTCAACTCATGCTCCTTTTGAATTGTTACATTGTGATATTTGGGGTCCACACAAAGTTCCAACACATTTAGGGGCACGTTTTTAAGTCTGAAACTCAAAATTTGTTACAAACCTTTATTGCATATGCCCAAACACAATTTCAAGCCTCAATTAAAACTATTAGGGTAGACAATGGTGCAGAGTTTTTATCCTTCAAAACTTTCTTTCAAACTCATGGTATCGAATACCAACATACTTGCGTTTACACTCCATAACAAAATGGAGTAGTTGAACGTAAGCATTGTCATCTACTAATGGTTGCACAAGGATTATTATTTCAATCTCACTTGCCTCTTCAATTTTGGGGTGAATGTGTCTTCACTGCTGCTTACCTGATAAACCGACTACCTTCACCACTTTTATCCACTAAATCACCTTTTGAATTATTATACAAACGCCCACCATCTCTTGACCATTTGAAGGTTTTTGGTTGCCTTTGTTATACCACCATTGTTCATCCTACACACAAGTTCGATCCTCGTGCTAAACGTTGTCTCTTTGTTGGTTACCCCATTGGTAAAAAAAGGCTACAAACTTTACGATCTAGAAACTGGTTCTTTCTTTGTCAGTCGTGATGTCAAATTTCATGAAACTACTTTTCCTTCACTCTCATCCACTGACAATCCTGAATCAGTTCTATCTCATCCACAACAAAATTGGGATTACACTTTGCCATCTCCTCCTTTTTTATCTCCTGATTCACCTAACACATCTCCTTCCAACTCTCCTCCATCAACCTCTCCTCTTCCAGACCCAGATGATCATTCTCCATTGTCCCCAAATGAATCACCCCTGTTTGACACTTCCAATCCTTCATCATCTCCTTCACAACCCATAAGACAATCCACTCCAGAAGAAACCTCTGACATGGCATAAAGACTACATACTTGCACAAGCCAATCAATCAACCTTGCAATCCAGTTCTACATCAGGTACTCGATACCCTCTTTCCAAGTTTCTCTCATACTCTCGTATTTCTTCTGCCCATTGTTCCTTTTTAGCTAACATTATAGTTCACACTAAGCCTTAATCATATGCTCAAGCTATCCTTGATCCCCATTGGCAACAAGCAACGCATACAGAATTAGAAGCATTACAACAAAACAACACCTGGAGTCTGGTTCCTCTTCCTGTTGGCCATAAGCCCATCAGTTGTAAATGAGTTTATAAGATCAAATACAAATCCGATGGCACTATCGAGAGATACAAAGCACGCCTTGTCGCTAAAGGATACACTCAAGTTGAAGGTGTTGACTATACCGAGACCTTTTCTCCAACGGCGAAATTAACCACACTTAGATGCCTCCTCACAGTTGTTGCTTCCCGTCATTGGCATATTCATCAGCTCGATGTGCAAAATGCTTTCCTCCATAATGACCTGAATGAATTAGTCTACATGACCCCACCACCCGGTCTTCACCGACAGGGGGAGAATACTGTATGTCGGCTCAACAAATCTCTTTACTGTCTCAAACAAGCTTCGAGGAATTGGTTTTCCACCTTTTCAGATACCATTCAACAAGCTAGTTACCAACAGTCCAAAGCATATTATTCTTTCTTTACCAAAATTCGAGGTAGTTCATTCACTGCTATTCTTATCTATGTTGATGACATACTTCTCACAAGCAACAATTTACAAGAAATGGAACACCTCAAAAGATTTCTCCTCCAAAGGTTCCTTATCAAAGATCTTGGAAACTTGAAATACTTTTTAGGCATTGAATTCTCTCGTTCCAAGAAAGGTATCTTCATGTCTCAAAGAAAATATGCCCTAGACATCTTGGAAGACTCGGGACTTCTACAAGACGCCCAAATGTAATTTCCAATGGAACAAAATTTGAAACTTACCACCACAGAAGGCGAATTGCTAGACGATCCAACAAAATACAGAAGATTGCTTGGCAGATTGATTTACCTCACCGTCACAAGGCCCGTCATTGCCTACTCCATTCGAACATTGAGCCAGCTTCGCATCTAACCTCCAACTCCTCATTGGCATCGCCGCACTTCGAAGTTCTTATACATCAAAGGAACTCCCCGGTCAAGGTCTATTCTTTTCTTCTAGTAACAATCTTGTCTTAAAAGCTTACTGTGATTCAGATTGGGCGGGATGTCCTACCACAAGAAGATCAGTTACGGGGTATTGTATCATTCTTGGTGATTCTATCATATCATGGAAATCTAATAAACAAACCAATGTTTCTAGATCATCTACAGAAGCCGAGTATCGAGCCATGGCAAACACATGTTTGGAATTAACTTGGTTGCGCTACATATTATAAGATTTAAGAGTACCACAAAATGCTCCAACACCACTATTTTGTGATAATCAAGCGGCACTATACATTTCAGCAAATCCGGTCTTTCATGAACATACAAAGCACATTGAAATTGATTGTCATATTGTACAAGAGAAATTGCAAGCTGGAATGATTCATCCTTTATATATTTCTACTTGCTCACAATTAGCAGATGTGTTTACAAAGGCGTTGGGCAAAGATTAATTTGTAACATTACGCCCAAGTTGAGAGTTCATGACATCCACTCTCCAACTTGAGGGAGTGTTGAAACTTGAAACCATGTGTGAAAACAGGTCAGTGAACACCAACCTCGCAACCACTACGTACCATTGTTGAAAAACAGTCAAGTAGAACACCAACCATTGCGTACCATTGCGTACCATTGCGCCATTATTGAGACATGTGTAAATACAGGCTGGAACACAATCCTTGACTCAACCATTTCACACCATTTCACCAACCTTGTTCAGTTCTATATATAGCTTGTAAAAATCAGATTGAATAGACAAGAAGAAAAGCCTCATTTAAAGCTTGTTTTGCTCCCTTGTTTCCTCTCTATTCTTTCCTCCATTTGCTTTCTCTTTGCTCTCAAAGTTTTCCTCTTTGTTTACTTTCCATGATTAATTTTAATAAAGTAGTTGCTGAGGAGTAATGGAGATAACATAAAATAAAATAAAAAATAAAAAAATAGAAGTAAAAAATTTTCTGCAAAGGAGATGGTGAAGAAGTTGATGGGAAACAAGGCAAAGGCTGAGAAGGATAGGTTGCCAAACACTTGATGTTATTTTGATTGGGAGCATAAGCTGAGTTCAATTTATGTTGAAACAGACACCAAACTGGTAAAGATTATAATAATCATAGAAAAGAAACAAGGAAAAATATTGTCTTTTTTATGAATATTTGTGGTGATTTTAACTTTTTTAAACTCATTGTTTTGTTGGGTGAATAGGGACTATTTGGAACCAGAAGTTCAGCTATTTTGGTTGTCTTTATCATCCATGCAACTTTAACTCAATTGTGATCTATTCAAGTGTTTGCTATGGGGTTGTATACTTGTTTTTCTTGTTGTATGTCCAACTCAATATTTCTTTTTTAAATTTTTGAATATTATATTATTGGATAGTGAATTTTATTTGATACCAAACATTTGTTCAGCAATAAAATATATTTTTTATTATTAATTAATTTGGTGTTCTCAAATATTATAAAAGTGTATTTGTATAAATTATCAGTATTATTATTATTATTATTATTATTATTATTATTATTATTATTATTATATACCCTATAGCGGCGGATATATCTGTCGCTATAGTGTTGTGTGAACAACCTCTAAGACCTATAGCGGCGGATATATCCACCGCTATAGGTCGTGCTAACAGCTACAAAGGCCTATAGCGACGGATATATCTGCCACTATAGCTACCGCTAGGTCTATAACGGCGAATATATCCACCGCTATAGATTCACCTTAGCAAACCTATAGTGGCGGATATAGCGGCGGATATATCCGCCGCTATAGTTGGATTATAGGCCGCAAAAACCTATAGCGACAAAGGATGTAACGGCGATGAAAATCCACCGCTATATACATATAACAGTGGATAAATAACCTATAGCAATGGATATATCCATCGTTATAGGATAAATTTCTTGTAGATCCTTTCAAATTCTTTAAAATATAAAAGTAAAATTAATAATCAAATCATTTACATATAGATTAACTTACTTTAGTTTATAAGTGAATAACTTACAATTATTTTTATATGGAATACTGACATGAAAAACCCAAGCTCAAGCTATCCGCGACTCAAACCTTCGTAATAGGATCTAGAATTATAAGAATATAATCTTAAAACCAACGCACATAAGTTCTAAACCGTACTATACTCATTCTTAGGCCTTTCGACATAACAACCAACATAAAAGGACCCTACTACTTATTTTAATCCATTTCATACCAAAATTCCCACATATTTAAGTATAGATCTTTCAAATCTACCACCTATAACATGCTACGAATGTCTATGCCCTTAATTGGGTTTTTACTGTTACAAAACCCAAAAAAAAAAAAGAAACAAGAAAAGGAACTTATTACCTTAATTAATATGGAAGAAATAATTCAGGCTTTCAAAAAATGAGGTCAAAGAAAAACAAACCAATTGAAGAGGATAAAAAAGAATGAAAATTTAAAGGAGAGAAAGAACGTGAGATATAGGCTAAGGAGAAGAGAGTTCGCAGTCCTGCTATCTCTCTCTCCTTCTTCAATCTCACCGGGCCATGATATAAAAAAATAAATTGTGGCTGGTGGGATTTGAACCCATGCCTCCAAAATCACAATATAGAATTCTAAACACTGGACTACAATAATATTTTGATGTGTAATATGGTAACAATATTAAATAGGTATAATAGCAACTTCACAGAGGCAGGTATATCTTATTATGAATTGTAATGGGTCTCAAATCTAAGTTTGAATCATATGAGGATTCTTTTAATATAGAAACAAACTTCTGAGCATACATACTTATTATTCCAATATGGCCAAACTCATCACTTAATAATAAATTCTAACAAGAACAATAAGGTCAAGAATCTCCTCCAGTTCTCCCCATCTTTGTGTTCCCATCTTTCATGTGATCATCTTCAACACCTTGAGTAAGGTTAAGCAAATGGCTCAAGCTCGACATAACATTAGACTGCCTAGAGATTAGTCCGGCCGTTGAGGGGTTCTGAGAAAGAATGATCTCGTAGCCGTCATAGTATGGCCCCATCCCCGTGCCGGACATGAGCTGCCAAACGAGACCACCGCCGAAGGTCCCACCACCAGACCGGGCAAAGTTGTAGATGTTCCTGTATATGGTGCTCATGTACATGTCCCTGCTTGTGACTGAGAAGCCTGAATCCTTGTCAGACTTGCCAAATTCAGTAATGACTATGGGTTTCTTCAGGATTTTGCTTGCGTCGTCCCAGTGGCTCCACATCCACCTTGTTGCAAATGCTGTCTGGTCTGCCTCACTATGTCCAGAGAGCCTGCAATTCAATGGTTTTTATTGATTATATATAATTTGGTTTTTAGAGAGATAGAGAGACAGAGAGACAGAGATCTGACCAAATATCAGGATAAGCGTGGATAGTGGCGAAGTCAATGTTTTTCAAGAGATTGCTGGTGATGAAGTCAGTGCCAACTTGATAACCAGGGTTGTATTGTTTCTTCTCTGGAATTGAATCACCATAGAATCCTTCCATTCCAATCTCTAGCAAGTGTTTGTTGTCTATGGACTTGGTGTAAGCTGCCATCTCTTCAACCCAAGCCTGCATGCATTTTGAATATTTAATAAATCAACTTACGTACTATGCATTCAAGAATGCATGTATCCTTTTAATTAATTGCATGGTGGTGATACTTACATGCACCATCTTGCCAGAATAGTCAACTTGACAACGTGGCTCATTGATCAGCTCCCATGCCATAATTGTTGGATCATCTTGGTATACCATGTTTGTGATGGTGTTGTATCTGGTTAACACTTTCTGCAATATATCAAACAAGATAATTAAATTCACAGTGTGTATATATATATGTAAAGTTTTTCTCAATTACATGCATATGCATATCATCAACATATATGTAAATAAACCTTGATATGGTTCTTGTAATAAGTTTTCACCAGTGCATTTGTATAGAAATCATCTTCACCATTGACTGCTGCCTCTCCTGCACTCTTAGCCCATTGCACATACTGTTGCTTTCCTCCGAAGTCCTTGAAGTTGTTTGCAAGGGTCAGAATCAATCTAATTCCATATCTCTTAGCCTCCGAAATCACAAAATCCAATGCCTGAACCCCATCCAATTCATCATACAATCAGTAAAATTTCAACATATATATATTTATCTACACAAAAGAGTGAACCAATGATATTTATTTATATATATAAACACATGCATGCATGCATGCAAGCACAAATGCACTCAACCTGAAACACACGTTCATCATACACCCCTGGAGACACCTGAAGAGCTCGGTCACCTCCATCACTAAAACCCCATGTCCTGCAGACACTAAGACCTGCAGTAGGAAGCATCCCGGAACACTTCAGAGACTTTGTACCGTTCTTAAGGGGTCTACACCAACGTGCATCATCCAGTATGAATTGAAACCATTGAAGAGGAAAGGAGAGCCATTGAGAACAAACTGATTCCTTTGTATCCTAACAAATGAATCCCCATTTGGCTGTCCTTGTGATTGTGCTTGTGCACTGAGAAACCAAAGAGCAAGAGAAACGCAAGCAAAGAAACAAGAACAAGGACAAAACTGAGCCATTTGATGATTTGAAGAAAAGAACTAATGATTGGAGCTATGATCGATGGTAAAGAGTTTGGAGGGAGTGGGATTTATAGGGAATGGAAAGTGAAACAAGTCCATGAAAATGAGTATAATTCAGTTGTCTAAGATTGGATTGTTGCTAAAGATAGCAAGGGATCGATCAGAGAGGGAATTTAACACTAAACGCTAGGGGAGCTGGTAAGTAGGCTGTAATAACTGTTGCTTAAACATTTATTATTTCACTCCAAGTTAATGAATTTATTGTGTGGGTATATACATATGTTAAATACAAAGGAGGCAAGAGTTGAAGCCTTTTTGTATTTTTCAAGAATTGTAGAACAATAGGAGTTAGATTTTGGATTTGTTAAAAAAAAAACTCAGACATTAATTTAGTTATGAGATCAAAATTATATATTTAATGGATGGATAAGATCAAGCTCCTTTTGTTTTTACTCGCTGTTGAAGAGAATGAATGAATGAATTTAGTCATACGAGAGAAGTTGGTAGTCGGGCCATGGCTTAATGAGCTAGGATGGTCCTATATCTGCATGCTAGATTGAGGAAACATAAGAGTTGGCGGCGGATAATGACATAAATTTATGTCGAAAAGAGGGCCAATGGATAGAGTTTGGAACAGATAAAGCGGATCTCATTAAAGTTTGCAATGTTTGGGACTTGGGAGATCATAGAGTCTGCTTATGTTACTTAGTTTTATGTCGTGATATGTAGGTGTGCCTTTCTTTCCCTTGGTTTTTCCCTATTTTCCTTGGTCAGCTGTTTCTTTAATACCAAAGTAAAGGAGATAAAAAAAATTGAAATAAAAAAATGTCTTTTTTCCCCTGCCAATACAGTTTCTTAAAATTCTTTTAATATATAGTAAACTGAATTGTTATGGTGAAAAAAATGGACCTTAATGTTTGGGGAGCCACGTGGAAATTCACCCATTACTCACTAACAAGGGAACATGGGCCTTGCCTTTCGGCTCTAAGATGGGAGCCGAGCTTGATTATTATTATTATTATTATTATTATTATTTTTTTTTTGGGAATAAAGAGCTACATAGCTAATTCAGAACATTGTATTCTAACTCAAAATATAATTCTCTCAATGGGACCGGTGTAGACTTTGAGCATCTCGGAATGTTAAAGAAATTAGATTGTGAGGCATTGGCCATAGATGCCAAATAACCCGCACAAGAGTTGTCCTCCTCTTGGAATGTATTCGACTTCCCAATTGTTCATTTGATTTAATATTCTTCTGCATCCTTCAATCGTGTGTTCTTCGTGTGCTCAGATTTATGTCATGTGTTTCATCTTGTAAGCATCTCACCAAACCCTGGTTATCAGTATAAATCTTGGCTCTTGTGCTTGATTATTTTCAAGATCTCGTTTGCCTCGTGTTTAGGGTTTCTTTTGGTGTTTATATATTTTACTCCCTGATAAATATAGTCAAATTATATTTTTAAATACTTATAATTCTCTATCGGTAATCTCAACAAATTTGAAGATTTTTTATATTAACTAACATTTTATTTTACAAATTATTCTTTAAAATAACAAGTTACTCATGTAATTATTATTAGAAATGATAATTATGTTTAATATATATATATATATATATATATATATATATATGATTTTATTTTAGTGAAAATTTTTCGAAGAAAATAAAATAGATTTTTTTCTTTATATGAATTACATTAAAAATATAATAGACTCACAATAAATCTAAACATATAACCTTTACTTAAGAAAAAATCCATAAGTAAGAAAACCTCTACATTCATCAAAGATAAACTAACCGTGACTATAGATTACTCTAATACCCACACATAAATCTACGCGTGGCTATAATATATAACCTATTTTCACGGCAAAAAAAAAAGATCCATAACTAAATTAATAAACCTCTATAGTCACATATAAAATAACCGTGACTATAGATTAGTTTAATACTCACACATAAGTCTTTCAAGCTGCGACTTTATTAATATATAACCTAAAGTCACCGGTAAAAAAATTGACTAAAAATACCTTTATAGTCAAATATAAAATAACCATGACTAGATTATGCATGAAACTAAGCATGACTAGTACTATAATATATAACATATCCGTGACTAAAAAAACCTCTACAATCACATATAAGATAATAGTGACTTAAATTACTTTAATACTTGCATGAATCTAAGTGTCTATATTAAGTTTTAATCACGCTTAAATTTTTGTGAGTAAATGTAACATTTCTTGTAGTTAAGGAAGGTGATCGGGGAATTCTTTAGAAGATTTCGATGGAGAGGTCGGTTATGATCAACGATCCTTCTTCTTCTTTTTTCGTTCCACGGGATCAAATTAAGCCTCGTCTAGAGATTGGCCTTCTGGGATTGAACCTCACAGAGAGAAAATTGCGGGAGAAAAAAGGTTCAAGTGCTCGTGCCGAGTACCGTGCTCTTGCCGTTGTTGTTGCAGAAAACCCTTCAACTTCTTCGAGAACTCCAGATCGGCCTCCCCTCTCCTCTGAGACTCTTATGCGACAACAATAGTGCCATATTCATTGCTTCCAACCCGGTCACCAAATCTTGCTCCAAACATATTGACATTGACTGCCATTTTGTTCGGGAACTTGTTGCTCAACGGGTTATTAGTCTAGGTTTTGTTCCGTCACACCTACAGCTAGCTGATGTTTTCACAAAAGCAGTGGCTAAATTATAGTTTTTCTTGGATCGTGGCAAGTTGTGCATCTTTCCTTTCTACCACGCCAACTTTGAGAAGGGATATTAGAGGACAATCTGATTCCTCTGATTATGACTCAAGCATATTAGTGATTCTTCACAATTACAAAGAATTTATTTTTCTTGTATGTTTGTTTCCATATTTGTAATTATACAACTACCATGTATACCATATATCATCCCTTGTCTATAAATGAATATCTCCTCACAAATATATGCGGTAGGTGTTTCCTCTTCAAAATCCCCATCTCTGCAAGGTGAGGGTTAGTTAGTGATGTTCTCCTGTGCTTATTGACATGGGATCGAAGCCGCCATCTGGGTGATGTGCTCTTGTGAACTAACTAGGATCGAGCTACCCCACTGCCTATACCACGTCCTTGACTTCCCATGTGTGGCCAATTGTTGTCTCTTTGTCAAGATATATATATATATATATAGCGGTAAGCTATTATCAAAAGCCGGTAGGACATCATGGAAGATCAGGCCGCCTCCCATTTTGGCTCATGGAGCGGTTTTGAAGGATTTCCAACCATATGGATGGAAGATCGAAAAATAAGCTAGCTCATCAATTTCATATAATTTGGTGACCGTTTGGTCCTCCCACTTAACTGTTCTTATTTTAGGGAAATTTTAACGGTTCCGAATTTCAACCATTAAGTGGGAGGACCAAACGGTCACCAAATTGTATAAAAATTGACAGCCTAGCTTATTTTTTGATGATTTTCCCATTCATACGGTTGGAAATCCTTCAAATATGCTCCGTGGCCGAATGGAAGTAAGTACCGGATCTCAAGACAAAGGATCCTACCGGGCCGGCCGATAGTGTATCGACCGTGATATATATATATATATATATATATATATATATATATATATATATATATATATATATATACTTGGCTCTTTCTATCTAGAGTTTCTTCTACTATTTTCTGAATTATTTGGACTAACTTAGCATAGTTATCTTCTCCTACTGCAGTATCGCAGGCATGGCTTTTTGGGAAAGCCACACCCATCATAGGATTTGATGAGTCTTTACCTGCTACTTGTAGAGCAGGACTAGCCAATGAATTATCAGCTTCATTGAGAGCATCTGATTGTATTTTTGTCAAATTAATACACAACCGTCAACGCATTTGATGTGTCTTTACCAATTGCCATTTGCATTGGACTAGCTGATGGTTTTGTTACCCCATCAGAGGTTGTAACAGTAGGAGATATATAATAGTTAATACCCAAATGATGTTTCGCAAATTTAAATGTATCTGAAAGATTTTCAAAACCTTTGTAAAGTGGATTTTTAAAATTTTTGACACTATCTAAAACTTGCGTAATTACATGTAGAAAATACATGCATCCGCCGTGAAACCATCAATAATAATCGCATAATATTTATAATTTTGTCTGGTGTTATAAGTATTAAAATACTCGGCTAAAGCATTTAAGCATGTATGAAAATATCTAGGATCGTAAGGTATTTTATTCTTGGCTAACCAAAGATTGGCTAACAAACATTTTTGTTTAGTGGAAACTGAAATATGATGGAGCGTTTTAAAAGATAAATTTGACTGAGGAAAACTGTGTAATGGAATAGTACCAAATGTAAGAACATCTGGTTGATAGGTGCCTGTTGTCTGTCTACCATGCGAAGTACATATTTTATTAGCTGAAGACTGCATCTGAAAATTATCATTTTTGGACCATACCTTGAGTCAAAGGAGGGTTCCCTTTTGAGGGGACGAAAGAAGAAAGCTTATGCGGGAATGAAGCACAAACAGATATTTCTTGCAGCAAACATCTTTACAATACACTCAAAAAGAGTTGTGGATACATTACTCAAATTCTTACAAACTTGGACACTTACGAACTGAGCCACCAGAGAAGTGAACGATGCTTAAGAAGCTCAAAGAGAGTCTCTTATATAGACAAGATGACTTGGCTTCGAAGGAAGCTAAAGTCAGAGCATCTCCACATGGCTTATTACAAACCATACAATGAAACTGTGGTAAGATGACGATGTCATCAATCCATCCTTATTATGATACACACTCTGTGGCTTATTGCACACTAGAAATGATAGTGGAACTCCACATCATTCTGGGGCCACAGTAATTCATAATATCTTTCAAACTAACTGGACATGTACGCCAGCACTTGGCTAGTTTAGAGACTACTAGTTTGATTTCAGTAAAAAATCTACCAATAGAAAACCATTTCTTAACAAGAACAAACACGTTAGAAAATATAAACCAGATTGAATCTATAAACATAAACTTTCTTGTTACACTTGTGGAAGCCCAGAATATTTTAGTAACAGCTGTCCAAGAAAGATTAATCGAAATGATAGACGATCTACATTAGTGGAAACCATACAAGAGGACTTGTTAGAAGTAGATGAGTATATGTCAGATACTGAATCCATATACAGTATAGTCTCTGCTGTTCAGGCAGATGAACAACAATTAGAGTCAGACAGTGATGATGATAAATTCAAAAATGAAATAGCAGACACTGATATTGTCTTTCCCAAGTTTAATTTCATGAATAATGAAAGACATATAGACATAAATCTCTTTAGTTCTTTGAAGATAAAACAGCTCCAAGCCGATTGTTTGCAATTGTTTCATAATACATCTAATATTTTAAATATAACAACTGATTACAAATATTTAGAATACATATATAAACAATATTTGAAAAATATTTTAATACAACTTCAGCACATTCCTCCAGCACTTATACAGTACCTAAATAATACTACAGTTGCTACACACTTTGAGTACTTTTATTTCTTCCATCAACAGACTCTTATTTTCCAATCCGACTTATTAGCAGTTTCGCATGATTATTTTACTGACTCCAATCATATAGTCTCATATCCTTATCCTTTGAACTATTACACTTCAGACATCGATAGTGAATACATGAACACAGAACTTTGTAAGCATGATTGGAAAATCAGAACAGGTTAGATAATATAGCTTGTTTCCTCTGTAAGTTCGTTCCTAGTAAGAATAATAGAGCTAAATGTACTTTATGTTATACTGAAGGATGTATCAAGTGTATTCAAACTAAATTTACAATAGAATTACTTGCACCCTTTACCAATAATACTATAGGCAATAGTTGTACCAAAATTCTAGAAAGCCGAATAGACATCATAGAAGAAGAATTTCCGTCGCTAAAACAATTCAGCGAGAGAATAGCGACGGAATATCGGTCGTCGCTATTTCGATCCTAGAAATTATCCCATAAGGGAAATGTATTGCTGAATATTAGCGACGAATTAGCGAGGGATTCCATCACTAGCCATTTAGCAAAGGCAAACAATTCCATGGCTAGTCCTCGCTAAACTCTCTCGCCAGATCCCTCTTTATCCGATAATTTGCAATGATTAGCTCTAGATATTTAGCGGGAAACAAATTCCCTCACTATTGCTTAGCTATATTCCCTTCGCCAAACTTTTTCTTTGGCAAGGACTCGGAGGCGGGGTTTCTGTAGCTATGTAGCGAGGGAACATGTTCCCTCGCTATTCAGTAGCTATATTGCCTCACCTTACTTTTACTTTGGCAAGGACTAGTGATGAATTGTCCGTAGCTATTTAGCGAGGAACCGGTACCCTCGCTATTCCTTAGCTATATTCCCTTTTTTGTAAAATTCATTCCGTTCCTATTCTCTCGCTAATAGTTACATTTGCCACCAATAAATATTTTTATTTATTGATCCCCTATAGTACAAATTTAGAACCAACATAAACATCTGAAATAAAATTTAAGCTTAAATATTCAAAATAAGCATATAGAGAAAAAAAATACAATTAATGCAACAAATGAAATTCATATTACACCATTCATGTTTCAAGGTTACATGAGATTCCCATCCATTTCTCATTACAATATTATCTTTGCATTGTTTGATCATGCACCAATTTTCAATTCGAAGTACATGGTAAACATCACAAATATTCAGCTCCATGTTCAAGTTACCTCTTAATCCCTATACACAATTGTAATACAGATGCTACTAAAAAAGGTTGATATTATCTTCATAACAAATATTCAGCTCCATGTTCAAGTGAACACCTCCATCCTATAATAAAAAATACAGCAAGAGCAACAAGTCAGTATCTTTCCTAAGTGTAAAAATGATGATAATGGTTTCTCTCGAACTTCAAACCTGTTCCTAGCTGCCCAAACTGGTTTCCTCCAAATGCGTAGATAACGCCATCGGCAAAGATGTAGATAGTGTGGCACAAGCCCTTAGCAACTCCTTTTATTTTAACACTGAGAAGAGATAAGACACACATTGGGCTCATCATCTGTACTTCCTTGGCTGCACTGGAACAGAAAGACATAGGAACTGTAAAATCCGGGGATTTTAGAGAATAATTTTTTCTTTAATTGTGCAAGAAGTTTCTTTTAATTTGAATAAATGGAGTTTAATTATTTTAGTGAAATAAATTGTTAACTATTGGTATGGTTACCAAGGGTACTTTGGTAAATAGAGATTGATTGGAGAAAAAAAAATGGGGAGTAGTAAAAGTCCCGAGGGCATTTTGGTCAAATGGCTATGAGGGAGTTTAGAAAGGATATTATTTCATAAATTATTTATTGAATGATTTAAGTAAATTTGGAAATATCCAATTTAATTACACTTGGAAAGTCCTCTAAATGATCATGATTGGGACTCAGAAGGAATGGGGAAAATCATTGATTAAATCAATGATTTTATTAAAGGGAATGTCCTAAGTTAGTATGAATAGTGTGAATTAAAAGGGAAAGAATAAATCAATTTAAAACATATAAATTTAAATTCTTGGGCAGCCGAAGATTTAAAAGTAATTTTATAAAGTTTCAAGGACTGCAAAGTAAAAGGTTTTGTCTCTGAAGGAGGACCTAATAGTAATATAGAAGAGTAGAGGGACTAAAAAGGAAATTGTGTTTTCCTCTCACAGAATAGGGACCAAATAGTGAATTTGAGAAACTCGAGGGCCCTTGCGAAAACAACTTGAAGGAGCCGAGTATAGAGGTGGTTGGACGGCCTGATTAAACGAATCGATGATAAAGACTAAGCTTGAGGCACTAGATGGCATCTCAACCACTTTCGCTCAGGGATCACCAAGATTAACGTGAGAGCGCTCTTATCGCGGCGCGCGTAAGCGATTTGTGACCGCCATCTATGGCTTGTGACTCGATCCCGAGGCATCCATCGCTTTCCCTTCTCCACCAGAGGCGCCACCACGATCGGATCTTGGCGCCACCGCCATCATCGAATCTCGCAACTATGGAAAGGAAAAGATTTTCGTGATAGATTGATCACGCGAAGCATCCCCGTGGAATCTCTATATAAACCCGAGGCCTTCCCCGAATTCTAGCACCACCGTATGAGCTTAACGGCGCAGTCCAAGCCATTGTGGGAGAAACCGGAAGAAGGAGAAGGTGAGAGATCTCCTTCTAAAGGAGACGCTCAAGCCGCACCGTGCTTTAAGAGGATGTAAGGTACCAAGGAGGACGCGGCGACACCTAAGGGGAACAAGGTAACACCGAAAGCCGCTTTGGCGCTTACCGGCCCACCTCACGGAGTTAGCGGCGTGGGTGGAGCCTTCCGAGGACCCAGAGAGAAAGGCACTTCTCGTGTGGGTCTCCTTTTCCTTATTCTCAAGCATGCATATTTAGCCGATGATAGACAACTGCGAGGGAAGCTCCGGAGAGCCTCCATTCATCCATCCGGGGCGTGACGGGTGAGGATCAATGCGAGAAGCTTCGCCGCCCGTGGCCTTCAATGATGCCGCAAGTTGCGACGGAAAAGGGGAGGAGCACCAGCGGGACGGCCACCACAGCCCCACCGTGAGAAGTCTCGAGAGGCGGGCTCCCTGCTGCTCCGGCAGCCTGCAGTGAAGAAGGAGAGCACGAGAGTGAGAAGAGAGAGAAATAGGATTCATTAGTTATTTAAATTAAAAGATAAAAAGAAAATTCAATTTATAAATTTGGATTTATAAAAAAAAAACAGATGGATAAGTTCATTGATTTAGATTTTGAATTAAATAAATTAATTGATGTTATAACCTGATCCGGTTTTGACTAAATTCAAATTTGAATTAATTAAGTTAATTAATTAATTAACTTAGATTAATTCATTAAAGTTTAATTATAACCATGGTGTAATTGGTTAGTTGATTGGATTAATTGGACCGGTTAAATTAAAAATTGTGAATTAAATTAATTAAGTTAATTCACTGATTAATTAATTGTTAGCTGTTAGATGATTGGAAATGAATAAGTAGAGTATTGATTAATTAGTTAATCAAGATATTAATCTAATGGAAGGAATAGATTAGTTAAAGGATTGGTTGAGGTATGACTTTGATTAATTAATTGTTAGTTGACTGATTAGTTAAACGAAGATTAACTAATAGATAGCAAATGACTTATTAATTGACTAAGGGTAGTTGATTAATTATTTGGGTTCAGTCACCATGATTGGACTAGCTTGGAATTGAAGCATGGGCTAAATAAGAGCAAAAATAGCTTGCTTAATCAAATCAAAGTTTAAAGGGTTTGGGCTAACCAAGTAGCTAGATAAATTCATTTGAATGGGGATTGGGTCTAGTCAAAGAAATGGGCTAGTCTAACCAGGTTTGGAAAGAGAAATAAAAGAAAGAAAAGAGATGTAGAGATGGGGGTTTGAACCAAGTATCTCCCACTTGGGCCTAATAGGCCTTAACCACCAAGCCACTACGACTTATTTATGGAAATAAATAGAGATAGTCATTTAAGGTAGGAATGACCAAGGATCACAAAGGAAGGCCTACGAGTAGAACTAGGGCCCGTGAGAGCATGCATAGTAGATTTATTGCTCATAGACCTATAGCTTATTGAGAATAGGTTTATCTTACCAGGTATTGACTTGGATGCATCGAGAGGTCCCGTGGAGCACGAGACTTTGCGACTTTAGGTAAGTGCCCTTGCCTTGTTCCTCTCTTCGGAGATTTTATTGACATGTCGTTATTGTGACATATTGCCTTGTCTTCATACATGCTGCTATGATTTTGTTGATATCTATCTTTAGCATGTGTGGCTGTTTTTTGGGATGTTGGTATCCCTATGTGTTCTGTTCTTCGTCCCGGACTCAGTGGAGCAGGTGAGCTCTTTTTGCGGATATTCGGGGACGGGACACCCTGGTGGTCCGGCTTTGCCATGCCAGAGGGATCGATACTCTGGTTGTCCCTGCCAGTCAGTGGGGTCGATCACTGACCATGTCGACATGAGAGAGAGGTGGCGCTACCGACATACCTAATTCGAGGGGCCGTAGAAGCGACCGGATGGTCGCTTTCTCGCCAGTTCGGCCGATAGCATGCTTGGCCAGGAGACGCTTTGAGAAGCTTCCGTTGGAACTCTTAGCTAGGAGTCATGATCTTGTTATCTTATTGTGATAGACTCCTAGGACTTGTTTTGAGGGGCGTGCCCCGAGTTTGCTTTTTTATATTCATGTCTTTTGATATCATATTTTCTTGAACCCCAAGTAGAATACTTATCGAAGCTTTCCATTCAAAGCTCATGCACTTGTTTTTCTTCCCCGCTTCTGCATCCTGAGGCGTAGGACTCTAGTACGCAGGAGCTGAGCCGATCGTGGGTCGGGTGATTTGCAGAGGTCCGAGGACCTTGTCTATCTTTCTATTTTGAGTGAGATATTAGGTCTTGTAGGTCCCCTTAGGGCCTGGTATTTGTAGGGTACTTGATCCCTTGTTATTTGTTTTTCCCGCTGAACTCTGTTTATTTTGAATAAATTAAGTTGTTTAATTTGCATTATCCGCTTTCACACTTAGGCCTTGTATCCGAGTGGGGCCCGTCTCTACTCGGCTACGGCCGGTTCAAGACATCGCCACTTCCAGGTCCCGGATCGGCTCAAGCATAGAACATTGTGAGCTAATGAATTTCATCAATAGAAATTTGTAATTGTAATTTTCATAACAGAGCAACATTTATAGGTATTCTCTCGATGTTAATAGACAACCACAACTTAAATATTGTATTGTGCATTCTTTCCATCTTTGTACAATCCCTTCAATCTAATCCTGGAGAGCAGTTTATATCTTGGAACAACCCAAGAAATTTTTTTAAGGATGTAAGCAGGGTATGGTGAATTTTTAGAAGTGTAACAAACAAAATGTTTCAACTAAAACATTTTAGGGTTAATCTTTCCAATGCTTAGAAAAATAAGTCATTCATGTTGTCAATTTAAATTGTGGTTCTACAAGCCTTTCCCATTATTTAACATCAGCTAAATTATTTAACAAACATGGACAACATTACCAGACAAGTTCTAAAAAGCTAAGAAAGTGAGAGAAGCATGCCATGGAAAACAATTGGTTCTAGACCACCTGGGTCCTTGAAAAATACTAAATTTTTAAGTACTAAAAAATTAGTACTAAATTTTTTTACTAACATTAGTTTAGTACTAAATTTTTGATAATTCATCTTGCTTTGCTCCAATGATAAAATTTGTGAGGAGTAAATTTTGCATGTTTGTGAGCAATAAATTTTGCAGAGTATAAAATTCATTACAAACATAGAAGCAATTCACTAATAAATTAGCAAGATAATTAATCACTGCATCACTGATAAATGAAAGAAACAACTATCCTTTGGCATGTGGGAAGGGATACCTTATTATTCCACCAACTGATCAAACCACAGATTCTCAAGGGGAAAAGAAATAAGTGTTGTTGAGTTCCTTCGCAGGGCCCCACTTCAGATGGACTGTGATCCTAAATGTTCCCTTTTATCCATCAATATGATTAGTGTCAGCGTGCCAACATGAAAGAAATAACCAAGTAAAAATATCAAGTAGTTCATATGCATATATTTTACTGCATACCTGTTGTGATCTTGCTATAGATTCTAGATAAGATTGAAACGAGTGAGCGTTGGGGCAGGGCTTGCTTATACCTAGGATCCAAGCAAAGGTCATTGTAGATGTTATCATCCTTCAATAAAAAATAAGAAAGAAAAGAAAAGTCCATTACATGGTTTATGAATGAACCATAGCGAGATTTTATTGGGTCCGATTTGCAAGAATTTTCTCCTTCAACTTCCTGATAACCCTGTGGCACGGTTTGAGGATTTTAACAGTAGACATGAGCAACCAGTATTTTTCAAAGAGCAATACCACATAAATAATTAGTCCACAAAAATAATGCATTTGTGAAGTGCTTTGGCAATGAAGTCAGATTGAGTCACTACTAGATTAAAAGTGAGAAATGAATAACAAATATATATATATATATAAAGTCAATATAACATATTAATGACAAACAACTTTGGGTAGTTATTACATCAATTTAACAATATAAACAAATCAACATAAACAAATATAAATAACCAGCCAATAAAGGCACAAAGGAGAAACATCATAGTCATAGTTATTTACCCTAAATCAATATTTAGCCTCATTCCAAATTGTTGAAAGTGATATAATCATACCTTAAAATCAGGTTACAAAAATAAAACATAGACAACAACCATTTTCCTAAAAATATGGGTTAACTATAGAAGAAAATGATCATTGTGGAACCAAATAAAAGCATAATAACCAGACCCAAGCTATCAACCCTATAAATCAGAAAATTATTCCAAGCAAATACAACTTGGGCAAGAGAAAGCTAACAAGATAAATAGAAGGCTGATTTGCAGGACAATATGTTACTTATCATAAATCAGCTCAAGTATGCTAGCTCATGAAACCATAACAGATGGAGGATAGAACTTAGTAAAACAATTTACAGTAAGTTAAATTGACACACTATTTGGGACAAAAGTGACATTCATTATAAAAATAAATCCAGGGCTTGTAAGTCAGTAACTCTACTAATTTCAAAAACTGTTTTGACTGTCATGAGTTCTTCCAAGGTATATGTTGAACACTAAAAGTTTTAAGGGTTATATAATTATTTCACATGGTTTCAGATGGTATTGAACTACTGCAAGATGATATCAAATTAATTGCTATTTAAAAAAAACTGCAGAACCTAATATTTGTGTAGACATCCGGCTATGAAATCACCAGAGTTCAATTTGATTATCAGCAATGTCCACCCCAACAACCTCAATGAAGGTTGAAATTAAAATTAAAAGCTTGTAAGTCAATGAAGGCTGAAATTTCATTCATGTAAACAACACATGAGAATGAAAAACATCATTTCTCTAAAATCAATACAATGGCGGAACATCTTCAAGCTCTTGGGTTACCTTAAAAGCAACATGGTGTTCAATGTTGTTGACGACCTTTAGATTGCAAAATGAGGGCTTCTCAAGCTTAACTTCATCAAAATAGATGAAAAGAAATATCAAAATCATAAATTCTTAGAACTGCCAAAAAAATCTGAAAAAATCTCTAATTAGAAAGAAAAGAGAAGACGACAAAAGGAAAGGATCATAGATCGCAAGGTAAGCTCCTTGGGATGAACCAGATCAAACACCCCAATCGAAGAAACTTAAGCGGTTCTTCTAGGAATTAGGGCATCGAATCAGAGTGAAGGTAAGATGGATCAAAGATATTGAGAGAGATTTCAAATTAGGACCTTGAGATGCAAGCGAATCAACGCGAAGAAGCTTTTTCGGAGCAAATGGGGCTCTGAGTTCACTAGAGATCGTGACAACGACGGAGCTATGAAATCAAGCCACCCAATTGCTTCACCAGAGACCTCTTCCACGAATCAATTGCTACAATCTCCGAATCCACAATCGAAAACCCTAAAATCGCATAGGAGTGCGAGTACGAGGGAGTGGGAGTGAGAGTAAAGTAGAGGAAAGGGGAAAAACAAGCGCGGCTGCGCGCGCGGGTAAATGAAAATTTGGGTCATTATTTTAGCAAGGGATTACCGAGGACACTATACTATCGCTAATCTCATTATGTTATTATCTTCATATTAATGACCATTATAATATACAATGAATATCATGATATTAGTGACAGAAAATCCTACGCTAATCTCATTATATATACAATAAAATATCATGAGATTAGCGACGAATTTTTCCGTTGCTAATTATTATATTATACAGCGAATATCATGATATTAGCGACAGAAAAATCCTTCGCTAATCTCATTATATATACAATAAAATATAATGAGATTAGCGACGGATTTTTCCGTCGCTAATATCATTATATATAACACATTGAAATATAATGGTATTAGCGACAGAAAAATCCTTCGCTAATCTCATTATATATGTATATAATGAGCTAATATCATTATATTATACAATATATATTATGATATTAGCGACGGAAAAATCCCTGGCTAACCACATTATATATACAACTCAGGCTGTCAAATGGGTCGGGTCGGGTTAGACGGGTTGGCGGGTTAGACTAGATAAACCTGAACCCGACCCGTTTAGATAAACGGGTCAAGATATATAACCCGAACCCGACTCGTTTAATAAACGGTCACCCGACCAGACCCGTTTAACCCGCCTAACTCAAATGGGTCGAGTCGATTTGTTTAACCCGCTAACCCGTGTAACCCGTTTAATCTAGTCTAACCCGCTAACCCGTTTAACCCGACCGGACCCAACCCGTTTGAAAGCCCTAACATGATTAAGAAAAAAAAAAAAAAATTCAAACTGAATATTGTCATCTTAAAAATTAAATTCCTTTGTGAACAAGCCAAACATAGAAAAATTAAATCAATGCAAATGAGACTTTCAGATGATGCTCTTGAATGATGCTTGAGCTTCAATTGATGGCCATTTTTGGGTGATGCAAAAGTTAATCATATATACTGATATACCAGCTAATAATAATTAAAAAACTTAGAGCTAGATTGATGATAAAACTTGATAATTTTGATACCTCTCCTCATGTCATCATCTAGGATAGATAGAGAATTGGAGCCTTGGATGGATTTGTCTTTATCAGTCATCATATTTTGCTTGAAAACATTATCCTCAAATCCCTCTTTGTCTGAATCATCACTAGAATCATCTAGCACTAAGCAATAAAAAAACATGTTTACAAATGCATCAAATCTGAGAACAATGTACTTTCAAATATAAAAGAAAACTTACGGCTCTTCCAAAAAATCCAATCTCTAGTACAAAGCAAAGCTTGAACAGTTTTGTGCAAAAGCGAACTTCTATACTTGTTCAAAATTCTACCACCAGTGTTAAATGCAGATTTTGATGACACTGTAGAAATAGGAATTGTTATTACGCCATGAGCCAATTGAGAAAGTATAGGATGCCGAAATCTCTCTCCTTTCCAAAAGGATAGAAAATCCAAATCCTTCATTCAATCGAGCCTTTTTTCATCTAGATATAACTGTAACTCAGTTATTCGAGTAGTAGTAGAATCTTCTTCCTCACGTTTCTCGAAATCCTACATTATTAGCAAAGTCATAAGACTCATAACCCTTTGTAAAATAATATCACAATATCACAATGATTATATTCAATAAAAAATTATGTTTTACCTGGAAAAGAAGTTCTGCATCATCTAGAGCATGATCCACATTCTCACTATGAATAGAATTCTGAGTTGAACTACTTAGAGGAGCAACATGTGGCACAATCTCGGAGTACAAATCAAATAGCTCAAATAAAGTATCCTTAACACGAGTAAACTCATAGGAATGAGGACCATGAAGCTTTGTATAAGCCCAATCTACAAATCCAAGTTTGTAACGAGGATCCAAGATGAGAGCAATAGAAAGAATCACGCTATACTCTGACCAATACTTATCAAATTTGGCATACATATATGACTTCCCATTTTTCTTATAAAACCATCATTATCTGTCAATGCTTCCTTGAGAGTATGTTGCACAATAAATACTTGGGGAAAGTACAAATTAGCAGTGGGATATGCTGTTCCAGAAAATAAGCAAGTAACCTTATAAACAACACATAAAAAATTTGTAATCTTCTCTATCTTGTTCCATTCTTCTTGGGAAGGACAATGCTTATAATTGGAATCAGTCAGCTCCAAATGGATAAAAGTACTGCGATAAAAAAGGGCATTATCAAGCATAAGATAAGTGGAGTTCCATCTAGTGGGAACGTCTCCTCGCAAACCTTTTTTATTGTCTAAAGATACTTGAGCCACACAATCCATGAACTTTGTCTTTCGCCCCGATGATCCTTTAACATATTTGATACTTTCCCGAATCTTTACCACTGATTCATCAATTTCTCTAAGACCATCTTACACTATCAAGTTAAGAATATGTGCACAACAACGAACATGAAAGAATTCACCATTCTTTAAAAGAGCATTTTTCAAATTTAGTTGATTCTTCAGAAACTCAACAAAACGATCATTACTAGAGGCATTATCCAATGTCAAACAAAACAATTTCCTTTCAATTCCCCATTCAATCAAGAAAGTATAAATTTTTTCAGATAATGCAACCCCAGTGTGTGGAGGGGGCATGAGACAGAAGTTCAAAATTTTCTTTTGCAATTTCCAATCAAGATCAACATAATGGGCCGTGAGAGAAATATATCCATCAGCCGATATAGAAGTCCACAAATCAGATGTCAAACAAATTCTTCCAGGAATCAAAGCCAACAATTTTTTAAGATTCTCCTTTTCTCTCTTGGACATTTTGAACATACATGTCTTTGCAGTATTCCTAGAAGGATCTTAATATTATCAAAGGCATACTTGAACATTTCTCTAACACCATCATATTCAACAAATCGAAATGGCAAATCATGTTTAAGAATTGCCGAAACTGCAAACTCAAGAAATTTTTTTGGATCAAATTTTTGCGTTCGCATTACCATAGATCCTTGAGTTTGAGACATAAGCAATTGTCCAATATCAGCAGTATTTTTTCTCACACACTTTGTCATGTGATTTTGTAGATTACCAGTGCCATAAGTACTATCACATATATATTGAATACTGCAATAAATGCACTCAGCCCGTTTCTTATTGTCAGGAAAAATTTCATCAATTTCTTTAAATTGTGTCCAAACTACTGAAGTCTTTTGGCGCTTACGGTTAAGCTTTGATTTACCTTTCACTGTTGATGTACTTGTAGGATTTGTACCAGTGTTGGATTCATTTGCATCCATATTTGATTCGTCCAAAATTTGAGCATTTGGCTCTACATGTGAATCCATCTACAAAAAAAAAAGATAAATTAAAATAAATGAATTATTAACAAAGACCATAAATAAGAAGAAAAAATAAAAATAAGTCTATAATGAATTTACTTAAATCTGTTTCTATGTTGAACTCTGCTAGCTTTACAAAACTACAATGAATTCTATTTATGAAATAAAAATTAAAAATGGACATGATTGATATTAAAGTAAATTTTTCTTCATTCATATATTTGGACTGAATTTATGTGGGTCTCCTCCATCATATATGTATATATGGCTCAAGTAATGGAGTTAAGTAAATTTTGAGGCAACAAGAATAAACAAAACTTATCACTTAGAAATAAAATAATTTACTTGCTGCTCCTCAACATATAATTTTTTATGTATAAATAAAATAAAATGGTTTAATGTTTTAATGTTTTAAAGTTTTAAAGTTTTAACTTTTAAACAAATAAAGGTTTAAAAAGTTTTAACTTTTAATTTAAAAACAGATAAAGGTTTAAAAAGTTTTGACTGTTAATTTAAAAAAAATATAACACATGAACCGGAGAAGAATTCTAGGAAAATGATTCAATTCCTAACTTAGACCAAGGGATAAACTAGAAAAAATAAGTTGATATATGTAGATCTAGCCTTGTAGAAGAAAAACTTAGCAAAAGTTTATATATAAAATAGATCTACATATTATGTTTATATAAAGAGATAGAGAGAAAAATATAGAAAGATGAGAAACCTGTTATGGAGAAATAACACCGGATTCGACTTTTGAGCGTTGGCGGCGATCGGCGAAGACTATCCCGGAGTTCTGACCGGCGGCGATCAGCGAAGACTGGAGTTCTGACCGGAGTTTTGATTTTGAGTGCGAAGTATATCGGCCGTCGGGGAGAGATGAAGATAAGAGAGAGGCGGAGAGGAATTAGGGTTAGTTTGGAGTTAGGGTTTTATGTTTTGAATCTTTTGATGTTATGGTTTTTCTTAATCAAATAAATGTAATATGTTAGTTCGAAATTTGGATCAAGCTCCAATTTCAAACAACATTTTGAATTTGTATTGAGATGGGACGAAGAAGAATCGGAGAATCAAAGAGAAAAACTCGAAAAACAAAGAGCACCCAGCAATGTACGTGGAAAACCCCAAAAATGGGGAAAAAACCACGATCCTCTCTCTAGAGGTGAAATCCACTAGATCTCCTTCAAAATTACAAGGCAGAACTCCATTGATGAGCTCTAGAAAGAAGGAATGGAAACAGAGGAGAAGGAGAAAAGAATGGAGAAGATGACTCCAGTCGCCAGAGCAGCAGGGCTTCGCCAGATCAAAGATCAATTGCCCATCAATTGGGGATCAGGGGTATTTATAGGGTCTGGAGACTGGGGTGAAGCTTGGAGAGCAAGTCACTGAATTGGAGCAAGTGGGTGCAAGCTTGGCATCCATCTCAGCAAATCCAGCTCAGCATCTTTCTAGATGTTTCTAGATTCCAGGCTGACATCATAATCGTCTAACCGCTCTATAATCGCTCTAACCACTTCAGAATCGCTTCAACCGGCCCCGGCCAACCGCCTAACTAACTGGGCTTCTAGAAGTCTCTGGAGGAGGATCTCATGTGGGAGGTCGCGGGAAGAGGAGCTGGAGGCAGCTTGTTCTCACTAGTGGTTCCGAGGTTCTCTGAGAGGAGCTCGGAATTTGGGGTGCTTTTCGAGGTGGAGGAGCTCTGCCACGTATAGGACTTGAGCAGGGGGGCACAGAGACTGTCACGTAGCGTGCACGTATCAGGTTATTTGGGTGCCATGTGTCCTTATTTATATCCACCCTATCATCAGTCCCCCCCTCAAGTATGCTTGCGATGAGCTCGGAAGATGAACGAACATGTTTGTGAATCTTTCAGCGAAGTTAGCTTAGCTACCGAGTTGCTGGAGAATCTATTCCTTCTTGTAGATGCTTTCCGAGGTCCTGCAGGTGGCGTGATAGTAAGCGTTACTTTTGATGCGTTGTGATTGCATTTAATGCCTGCCGCCTGTACGATTTTCAACAACTCCCTCTTCTCTAGTGGGGGCATGGTGTGCAGTAATGGGTAATGATGGGCGCGTCTTTCGGGGTCCACGTGGCGTTTATCCACGGTGGTTCCGCAAACTATGAGCCCTGTCCGTTAGATGAGGTGGACAGGTGTTCGGTGGAGATTATTTGATTTTTGAACGGTCTCACCTGAGCCGTCGGATAATTTGGGCGCCCATTAAGTTTCCTCAAATATCGCGTTGGACCCTTTATCTATTCTGTTTATCATCTTCTTCTTCGAATCTTGACGGCAGAAACTGCAACCCTTTTCTCTCGCAAATCCTCTGTTTTCTGAGAAAAACTTCAAGGTATGGCATCTTCTTCTTGCGCTGTTGCTTCTTCTAGCAATGTAGGTGCAAAAGGTAGCAAAAGGCAGTTCCCTTGCTCCGATTCATACGCCAGAATTCTTCAACGGGAGGAAGTTGATGCTTTAGTCAAGTATTATAGGATTAGGTATAGGAACTTCCAGCCTGAGATTAGGTTGCCAGGATCTTCTTATCGAGCAAGTTCTGGAAGGGAGGGTGAACTTGTTATATACGTGGATGCGTTACTAGGAGGACTTCGACTCCCTTTTTTTCCTTTTTTTCTTGAAATCTTTCAGTCTTTCAATGTCTCTCCATCCCAATTTACCCCAAATTCTTGGAGATGTCTTTGCGGATTTGTGGGTGTATGCCTTGACAGCGGGGTTACTCCCACCCTGTCCTTGTTCGAGGCGTTATTTTGCCTCAATAGGGAATCCAACACGGATTGGTATTTTTATTGTGCCAGACCTGATAGGCGTTTCCTAGGTTCTGTGCTGACCTCCATTAAGATATGGAAGGGGAGGTACTTCTTTGTTTCTATAGAAGGGGGCTTCGGAGTTCGGACTGAGTGGGGAGCACCTCGGACTCAGGTGTTAAGTAGGGAGAAACTCTCCAAAAGAGAAATCGGCCACCTCAAGAAATTGTGAAAATGCTCTCAGATTCCTCCTGAGCTCTTCTTGAGTAACAAAATCTTACGGAGGAGTGGCTTGTTTTTAGTGAAGGGTAGGAACTGCTATATCCTTGCTGCTCTTTTCCGAGCTGCTTTCTTTTATTGCTAACTGAAGTTCTTTTTTCTGCACGTCAGGTGAAGGTATGGACCCTTATAAGTGTGCCAAGTCTTTGTTGGACAAAGCTCGAGCTCGCGCTGAGAAGCTCAATACGGCACGGTTGGAGAAGCAGAAGAAAGCCGAGCTCCGGAAGACGGTGGCAAGTGAGGAGCGCGGCACGGAGAGTACTAATGAACTTGTTGCTGTTGAAGAATCACCAACTCTACAGGGCAATGATGAGTCTTTCCCTCCTCAAGAGGTGGAGGTCGAGCCACCTACGCAAACTAAGGTGGTTTCAAGAAAGAGAGCTCGAGATTCTGATGAAGTGGTTGAGGATGAACCAGCTCGGAAGGTAGTGAGCAAAAAGAAGAAAGTAGCCTATAAAGCGAAGAAAAGACAGCCCGAATCAGCTCAGCCAGTTAACACTGAGAGGGCTTTGACTATCTCCCCTTTATCCACCCGTGCCCCTACTGACAAAGACACTTCGCAGCGACTCAGAATAATCAATCTTGTCGGACAGAGAAGGAGGGGTCCCTGTGGGCAGAGGGACTCATGGAACCTTTCTTCGCCTCACTGAAGCAGAGATTTTTGGGCGCATGCCTGATCATTCTGAGACTCTCAGGGATTTGGATAATGACGACGTTCAAGTCATTAGGGTGTCTGAGCGACTCTCAGGGGTTTGGATGATGACGACGTTCAAGTCATTGGGGTGTCTGAGCGGCCAAATGTTGACCCCTTCATCAACTTCGAACCGGTTCAGGTCTGTGTTACTCGACCAGCTCATCCTCCTTCAAGTTTCCGAGCTGGTGGTGGGGAAGCTCCGTTGGGGCTTTCTTCTCGTCTGGCTGGTCCCAATTCTTTTGAAGGTTCTAAGGGATCATTGCATGTGGATCCGAAGGAGGGGATCTTGGTTAGTGATCCCAAAGTGGTTGCTTCCACAATCAAGTCTGTTTTGCCTGAAGAAATCGAATCTAGACTGGATCGCTTAACACGGCATGACCTCGCCGATCTCCTCCGTCTCTAAGGGCTTTCTGTAAGTGTCTCTTTCTCTTGAGTTTGTTTGTGAATTAGACCAATTCTCAATTTGTTGTGGCTCGCTTGCAGAACCTGTTTCTTAGCCATCGAGATGCAAGCATCTTGGAAGAGGAGGAGGAGAACCGGATGTCTCTACTCACTGAGTATATCCGGAAGAGTAGAGACTTAGAAGCGGAAGTTGCTCGATTGAATATGGAGCTGAAGAAAAGTTCTGAAGAGAAGACTTCCATTCTTGCTGAAAAAGGTAGAGTAGATGCCGTGCTCCAACAATCCAACGATAAGGCCCAGAGGCACTTAGAGAAGGAGCTTAAGGCGAAAGAGAAGATCTTATCTTTGGAGAAGGAGATCTCTGTTCTGAAAGCAAACAATTCCGAGCTGAATAAGGATAAGGAGGTTGCTGAATCTAACTGCTCCTTCGCCGAGAAGAAACTTTCGGAGGCAAAAGCAGAGGCTAAGTCCCTCTCTCTGGAAATATCCTCCATGCATGGTATTGCCGAGCTCCTTGAGAAAGAGAACGGTGATCTGCTTACGCAATTGAAGGAAAATGGAACTTTATTGACTGTTGCCTCATCGGAAAGGGATGCTTTGAGAAGAGATTATGAGAGCATCTCGAGCGAATTAGATGCTTGTCGGAAATCGCTATCTGAAAGTGAAGACAAAGTGAAAGAATTGGAGAAGGCTTGTGCTGAAGCTTCTCAAGTGAGTGAATCCGCTCTTGAAGAAGCTCGTGATGAAGGGAGGGAGGAAAGTTTCCCTGTTTTGAAGGAGTTCGTCCTGAAATTCCCCAATGCTGATTTCACCAATCTTACTTATATTGGGGCCTTAGAAACTCTTGCTGGCGCGGTGAATGATGTTGACATTGGGGCTTAGGACCGCTATGAGCCCTGAAATGTAGGTGAAGCTATTCTTGATCTTGGTGAGAAGCTCAAAGACAAGTGGAGATGTTATCATAAATTCCCTTCTCGTAAGACGACGCAGTAGCTTGGTTTCTGATGTTCTTAGTTCACTTTGTATTTTTCTTTTATTGATAATATGTAGCTTCGATTGTTTTCCCTGTCACAAATGTCAATGTTATTTTAATAAATGAAATTGATTTTTACCTTTGCAAGGAACGTATTTCGAGTTCTTTGTCACGCTTCTATTCCGCGCTTCTAATCTTTCCGTCCTCCTTGTGTTCCATCAGTTGAGTTCTTTTGTGTGTGTTTTCACTCAAGATGATTCGAGCCTAGACTCGCTATCATCTTGTTTGGAGAATCATGTAGGAGTTTCTTGATTTTGATTTCCGAGTTTCTTCAAGAGGAGCTCGGATTTAGTGAGTAGGTTGCGGAGGGGCTCTTCGATGATGTGGCGCTTTCACGGAATTGTCCTCATAGGCTAGTTGCTATCATACCACAGCTCGAGCCTACACCCGCTACTGTATGTAGCACTTAAGCACTTTGTGAGGATTTTCCAGGTTGCTTGCTATTTTTGTCACAGCTCGAGCCTTGACCCGCTGCTGTGTTTCTTAGCAAAACCTCTTTTCGAAAGCGTTAGTTGGAGCTCCTTTGGGTTGTGCTATGAATCGAGCCTTGGCCCGCTGTCTAGCTTTAGGTAGAATTCGAGAGCTTTGAGCTGTTTGCTTCTACTCCATGGGTGTTTGTTGCTAAAGGTTTGGGCATATTGTAGAATAGAGAGCTTTACTGATAGTATTTCCTAAGATGTTCGGAATTGAAAGGGCGTTTGAGCCTTTTTTCCGTCCATCTTGGAGAGCCAATAGGTGCCAGGCTTTACAATCTCCTTTACAATATAAGGGCCTTCCCAATTAGGGTTAAGTTTCCCTGTTCTACTTTTGTTGCCATAAAAAATATTCTCTCTCAAGACCAGATCTCCTACCTGAAATGTCACCTCTTTAGCCTTGGCATCATAGTACGTTTGACCTTTTGACGGTATGCAGCAGCTCGGAGGGCAGATTCATCTCTTTTTTCTTCCAATAGATCGAGCTCATCTCGAAGTACTTCTTTATTACTTGTCGGATCAAAGGCCTGAATCCGTGGAGTTGGGACTTCAATTTCAGCTGGAAGAACTGCTTCTACTCCAAATGCAAGCGCAAATGGAGTTTCCCCAGTAGGAGTTCGGCAAGTGGTTCGGTACGCCCATAGAGCTCCTGGTACTTCATCCACCCAATTGGATTGATTCCGAAGCACTCTAGTCTTGAGGCTGTGGAGCATGGTTTTGTTCGTTACTTCCACTTGCCCATTTGCTTGGGGGTGAGTAACAGAAGTAAGCCTGTGTTCAATTCCGAGCTCCTCACAGAAATTTTTGAATGTTGCATTGGCAAACCGCTCCCCGCTGTTCAGAATGAAGGCCACTGGTATCCCGAATCGACAGATTACCGATTTCCATAAGAATTTTTGGCATACCTTCTCAGTGATGGAGGAGAGGGGCTTAGCTTCTACCCACTTGGTGAAATAATCAATAGCCACAATCAAAAACTTCCTCTGTCGAGTTGCTCTTGGAAATGAGCCAAGGAGATCTACTCCCCAAAGTGCAAATGGCCTAGTACTCACAATAGGGGTGAGTTGGGAGGCTGGGTGCCTCTGGATATTAGAGTAACACTGATATGCGTCGCACTTCTGGACAAATGATTTCGCATCTTTCAGCAAAGTGGGCCAATAGTAACCTTGTCGGAGGATTTTATGGCAGATTGCTTTCCCACCTAAGTGATCTCCTGCTATACCTTCATGAACTTCTCGAAGGATATAATTTGCTTCACTCGGGCGCAGACATCTCAATAGTGGAAGAGTAAAGGACCTCTTGTAAAGGCGCCCATCCAGAATAGTGAAGCGGTTGGCCCTAACTTTAATTTCCATGCACTAAATTGGGGTTCCGATGGTAAGGATCCATCTTGGAGGTAATTCAAGATTGGATCAATCCAGCAAGGTTCCTCCGTCACTTCGAGTAACTCCTCCTCAGGTCTGCAGTCAATTGTCTTCGCTGGCAAGTATTGAATGTTGACGGGGTATGTCACCTTACCCTTGGAAGAAGCGAGCTTTGAGAAGAGGTCAGCTTCTTGATTCTCTGCCCTTGGAATCTTTGTAATGGAGAGTTTCTGAAAACTAGCAGCCAACTTTTGCACTAAAGCTTTATATGTCACCATATTTTCTTCTTTTGCCTCAAATTCTTCGCTCATGTGGCCAACAACTAGTTGGGAATCTGTATTAGAGATTCTGAACTCCAAGGCCCCTAGAGAATACTTGTCAATACTAGTGCCTCTGCACTAACACTTTACAATTGGATACCAAAAAATCAGTACTTTAGATAGCGTGAGCTCGATCCCCATATCCTGGCCCCTTCGCGTGCATCATTCTTCTGAAAAGGGGTCACACAGCAACAGGAAGCATTATTACACAATATGACCATCTAGGTAGGAAGGGGGAAAACAGTCTTTTCATGGCTCGACAATTGATTGGATGGACAGGCACCGCGAACCACATTCCCTTGTCTATATGCTATGGCCTGAAGGAAGGAGTACACAATTCAGGAATCACTAAGGTCTCTGGCCTATGGGGACTCTATACTTTTAGAGGGCTCGCTTACTGAGGAAGGAACAAGAAATGGAGCAGCTTAACAGGAGGTTATACGAAACTCAGGGAACAGAACAAGACAAAAGAAGCTGGAAACTAACACCACAAAGATGTTGGGAAGAACTTATGGAAACTACCATGCCCAAACAAGATCAAGGCATTCTTCTGGCTGGTATCGGATAACAAAATCCTCACCCTAGATAATCTAAGGAAATGTGGCTGGAATGGAACTAGGTCCACCTACTACCTGTGTGAGGAACATGAGGAAAAGGTACAACAACTACTCCTACAATGTCCATATTCAAAAAGTATATGGCAACACTTCACACAGTTATATCAGTTAAGAACCCCCACAAACGACCCGTTTTCAAGAAAGCGATCCGCGACATTGTCTTCCTAACACTATCCTGGTTTAATGCAACACACACATCCAAGAGGCCAAAGCTGGTGGCAATGGAATCAATCGTGAAGAGCCTAGCGTTTACAAGGAAAGAGGACTGACAACTTTCTCCAGGGAGGGACTTCGAGGATACTCAAGCGACGTAAGGGGATAAAAAGAAGTGCTTCCGAGAACCGAGAGGGTCTCATGGGGATTCAGGGGGGCTATCACATTTCTATTGTATCAAAACCAATAGGGGGCCAAGCTATGTTATGTTATCATTTTAGGACCCACAAAGGGTTCAACCTATGTTTATCTTGTGTTTTTTAATAAAAGAATGTGGTTTATCCATTTTTATTAAAAAAAAATAACATGGTCATTTCTTTTACCCTGCATGGCTAATCTCACTGGACCCATAACACTTAATTATTAGTGATTTTTAATCTTCCTCCGATTCCTCATCATTAAACCATGCCTTAATAAGGTTGTTCTCATGCAATCGTTTGATAATATTGTTGTCCATAAATTAATAAACTGCTTTGATTACTGAAGCATTTGTAGTCTTCCTATATAATTATGAATCATGATCCGCTAAACAACAACTCTATTTATTATTATTGCCTCTACGACTAGTTGCAATTTTATATTCCTTAATTTGTATGATAAAGAGAGCAAGACACCGGAGCAAGAGAGTGCTATAGTGTTTTTATTTTTATTTTTTTAAATGTGGATAAAACACTTTTATTATTAAGGGTTAAGATGATAACATGATTGTGCTACATATGGTCCAAGATATTTAAAGAGAGTGCTATAGTAATGCCGGACCTCCATCCTACTGTTACCAGCCTTACTCATATAGGAAGCAGATATGCGGGCACTCCTTCTTCTGGAATAAACAGATTCCCACTTAATTTAGTGTAGGCAAAGAAATAGATATTATTACTGATGATTCGATAACTCAGCTGGTTCTTGATTATTATTGATTTTTAATATCTATCTCAAAAAATCATTATTACCTCATAAAACACATGTACGAATGTTGTAAAAGATCAACTAAATTTTTTTGGCAAAAATACATTTTTGGTCCCTGATTATAGTATATTGTTCATTTTGGTCCTTGTATTATTAAAATGTTTATTACGGTCCCTGTATTTTCATAAATCTGTCATTTACGGTCCCTAGGGCTGATGTGGCAGCCATCTGATATACGCTCTAAATACGGATATATTTTATGATGACGTGGCAGCTGACGTGATGTGCTAACGTGGCACATAAATAAAATTTTAAAATATATTAATAAATTAATGTTGGCGTGGCATGCCATGTCAGCATGCTGACGTGGCATGCTGACACACATGGCATAAAAAATCAAAAAAATCAAAAAAATCTGAAAAAAAATCTAAAAAATATCTAAAAAATATTAAAAAATCAGAAAAAAATTTAAAAAACATGAAGAAAAATCATAAAAAATCTAAAAATTATGAAAAAATCAGAAAAAAATCTAAAAATTATGAAAAAAATCAGGAAAAGTTTTCAAAAATAGGGAAAAAATATTAAAAATAGGAAAAAACTAACCTTGCCTTTTTACAAAAATTTACTATATGAACCATTTAACAAAATGACAGAAAATATTAAAAAATAGAAAAAATCTAAAAAATATGAAAAAAAGTAAGAAAAAATATGAAAAAAATTTAAAAATATGAAAAAAAAAAATCAGAAAAAATAACCTTACCTTTTTACACAACATTTTGTACCTAAACAACAACAATCAAAATGGAGAATTAGTAAAAAAAGAACATGTCTCATAGCATACAACCTGCTCCATGTCCTACAACCAACCACTGTTTGTTTACATCTTCAAAACCATTCGTCTTAAATATTTTGAAACTATTGAACAATATAATATAAAATGATCAACAATTATCCAAAAGAAACCACTAAATGTATGTTTAAAACATCATTCAATATACAACATTTGTAGACAAAAGTGAGAACCATTCTGCAACATTTCTAGAAAATTAATGTCACATCACCAGTGTTGGATATAACCCTAACACTGGTGGGTTCTTAGATTTTTTTTCTATTTTTTTTAATATTTTTCTGTCATTTTGTTAAATGATTAATATAGTAAATTTGTGTAAAAAGGCAAGGTTAGTTTTTTTTCCTATTTTTAATATTTTTTTCCCTATTTTTGAAAACTTTTCCTGATTTTTTTCATAATTTTTAGATTTTTTATGATTTTTTTCATATTTTTTAATTTTTTTTTCTGATTTTTTAATATTTTTTTAGATTTTTTTCTGATTTTTTCAAATTTTTTCTGATTTTTCTATATTTTTCTGATTTTTTTTCATATTTTTTAGATTTTTTTTATGCCATGTGGCATGCCACGTCAGCATTAATTTATTAACATATTTTAAAATTTTATTTATGTGCCACGTCAGCACGCCACGTCAGCTGCCACATCATTATAAAATATATCCGTATTTAGAGCGTATATCGAGATGGGCTTACTCGGCCAAAAATCAGAAATGATCTATGAAAATACAGGGACCGTAATGAACATTTTAATAATACAAGGACCAAAATGAACAATATACTATAATTCAGGGACCAAAAATGCATTTTTGCCAAAATTTTTTTGATAGTCACGATTTTTCATCATTTTTCACCGTAATATACTGTTGAAATATAATAAATATAATTTTAAGGAGTATACATAAATATTTATTATTATAGTGTATATATGCAAATTATATATATATATACAAGTACACACAATCATATCATCTGCATGATTAATGGTAAATGAAATTAATTAGATGTTATCTCTAAATCATATTCTTTGAACTGGGGTACTCATTCATTCATTCAATAAATTGAAACATGTTCTGCAATGAAGGTCTCTCATGACATAAAAAATGTTGCTAATTAATGATGGAGTAATATATTGATGATTCTGATTATTAGGCTTTAAATTAGCTCTTGGATGCTTCATTGAGCAATGACTGACCAGGTTCTTGATTATTTAGTAGTTTTTAATACTCCTTGGATACTTCATGTATTCTTCTGACTCTTTCTATGACTCTCAATCAAATAGCTCTTCACTGAATGCTCCTCTTAAAATAAACTGTTTTGATCTGTGAGGTTCTTGTACTTTTCTATGTTATATAACCCTCCTATTATTAATTCCTTAATTATTCAAAACTTACAACTAATTAAGCTTATTATTGTTTTTATATAATCAAAGAGAACTCGAAAGAGCTATGCAATTCTGTTCCTTTGACGACTATCCATGATGGAGTACATCCCACTCTTCATGTTTTTCTACCTGTTTAATCCTGTAAGTTCTCTAACGAGTGGCCATCAAGTTCCTTCCATATTGGAATTTGACAAAGATAACAAGATCCAGACATACATCGTTCACTTGGCCCAGCCAGAGGGCACCGGGTTCCTCGGAGATGAGGAGCTGGAGAAGTGGCATGAGTCCTTCCTCCCAAACTCTACACTGGACTCCGGCGAGCCACGGCTGGTCTACTCCTACTCGGAGGTGATGACCGGATTCGCCGCAAGGTTAACAGCTCATGAAGTGGAAGCTATGCAACACATGGACGGCTTCCTGCATGCAAAGCCTGACGTTGAGCATGAACTAGAGACCACGTACACCCCTCAGTTTCTAGGCTTGAGCCAAGCGAATGGAACGTGGGAAAAATATTCGAATATGGGGGAAGGGATCACCATTGGAGTCATAGATTCCGGAATCCCAAGGCACCACCCTTCTTTCAGCGATGATAAGATGCCGGCTAAGAAGGCAAATTGGAAAGGAACATGCAGCTTCTCCAACTTCACATGTAACAATAAGATCATCGGCGCGGTGACATTTGCAAGTGGAAAGAAGAAGACTCCGCCAGTTGACACCGGCGGGCATGGGAGCCACGTTGCGAGCATCGCTGCGGGGAACTTTGTGAATGATGCCTTGGATCTTGGCAAGTTCAAGTATAAGGCATCAGGGATGGCACCAAGAGCTCACCTGGCAATTTACAAGGTCTGTCCTAATTGTTCCGACAGTGACATAATTGCGACCTTTGAAAGCAGGCCATCCAAGATGGAGTGCATATTATCAACCTTTCAGTGGGTGGCTTCCCGTGGTGAAGTTCTACAATGACGCCAGAGGCTCGCAGCTCGTATCCGACCATCGAGAAGGGGATCTCCGTCTCCGTCTCCGCAGGGAAATATGGAGTAGCAGATTCAAGTTTGGGCCACTCGCCCCATGGCTTATGGTAGTAGGATCGACCTCCACCGATAGAAGGCTAGCGACTACCGTGAAGCTTCGGCAATAGCAAGGAGTTTGTCGGAGAGACCGCCTACCAACCGAAGTTGGTTTAATTCATCAGCCTTGTTACCTCTAGCTTTCCCCGGCATCAATAACACCATAGAAACCTTGTATTGCAAGAACGGCTCTATGAATACTATCGATGTGAAGGGCAAGATAGTGTTATGTTGGTCAGGCAAACGCGTTGTCTTCGTGGTCGGGTGGTCAAAGAAGGCGGTGGCGCAGCCTATGATACTTGTCGGGCCAGCGGCAACACACCTCAAGTTCGTCATGTCCCGCGGTTGTCCCTGCGTGAAGTAATACTGATGGGAATAACATTATTCAGTACTACAGATCCAGTTTGTCGGCACGATCAATTCCCAAGGCAACGATCGTATTGTTGAAGAGAAACTCAAAGCTGCTGATGTGGATTAGCAGACTTAGTCAAGTAACTTAGTCTTTAACTGTTTTACTTAGTTGCTTGTTAATAGGCAGTAGTGTCCTACCTTACAAAGACGCGGAGGTTGTCTTATGGTTGTATTTGTTTCTTTAGTTATGAGTCAGTCTGTAATGTTATCTATCTTGTATTCTGTGAAGTCTGCCTTATGTTATTCAGCAGTTAATACAAACAGGTGTTGTTTTGTCTCTTCCACAAAAACAATTCCACTGAAACTCTGTTCTTTCAATTGTGAATTCTCTCAATTCTGATCCTCTTTACAACAATTATTCCAACAAAACTGGTATCAGAGCTATGGCAAACAATGGAGCAGCTGTGCAAATCTCTTCACCATCAGTACCTATTTTCACAGGAGATGGCTATGAATACTGGAGTATCATGATGAAGACACTATTCATCTCTCAGGATCTCTGGGAATTGGTGGAGTTTGGATATTCCACTGAGGGAGATGAAGCCAGGGTGAGGGAGATGAGGAAGAGGGACTCCAAGGCCCTCTTTCTTATTCAATCTGCAATGCACATCAGTGTGTTCCCTCGCATAGCAGCAGCAACCACAGCAAACCAGGCTTGGTCTATTCTCCAAACAGAGTACCAGGGTTCTTTCAAAGTGAGGACAGTCAGGTTACAACACTTGAAGAGGGAGTTTGAAACACTCCAAATGAAGGCTAGTGAGGACATTCAAGCATACCTCACAAGAGTTACCAGCATTGTCAACCAAATGAGGGTCTATGGAGACTCCATTACTGACAATGAAGTTGCTGCCAAAGTGCTGAGAAGCTTGCATCCAAGATTCAACCATGTTGTTGCTGCGATAGAAGAAGCAAGGGACTTGACCAGACTGTCCATTGATGAGCTCAGTGGCTCACTCAAGTCTCATGAAGACATGCTGATCAGATCCACTGATACAAGTGAACCAAAGGCCTTCCAAGCAGAAGGAGAGGCCTCAGGTGTGAAGAAGACAGACCACAATGCTGGAAGAGGCAGAGGGAGAAATTCTTTCAGAGGTAGAGGAAGAGGACGAGGTCGAGGAAGAACCTCAGGCAGATGGCAGCAAAATACTGATCAAAGACAGTACAAAGGCAACATCCAATGCTTCAACTGCAAAAGGCATGGACATGTCAAGGCTGAGTGCTGGTTCAAAGAGAAAGAAGCCAATATAGCAGAAGAAACATATCTTGAAGATGCAGGCAACCTCTTCATGGCTCAAGGTGACTCTGAACACAGCCCAAGCAGCATCTGGGTTGTAGACAGTGGGTGTTCAAATCACATGACAAGTTTGAAGGAGCTATTCAGAGACCTTGATGAATCACAGAAGCACACTGTGAGACTTGGTGACAACAAACAAGTTGCAGTTGAAGGGAAAGGAACTGTGGCCATCAAGACAGCAAATGGGAAGGTAAAACTACTTCCTAATGTTCAGTATGTTCCCAAGTTGGCTCATAATCTATTGAGTGTAGGCCAACTAATCTCAGGAGGGTACTCAGTACTCTTTGACAAGGAGACATGCCAAATCAGAGACCAAAATACTGGTCTAGTACTAGCCAATATCCAAATGACACAAAGCAGGATGTTCCCTCTTGAAGTTACCAGAATGGAGCACATTGGCTTGATGGTTAGTGACTGCAGTGACTCAATGTTGTGGCACAGAAGGTATGGACATCTTCACATTGAAGGGATGAAAACATTGAATCAAAGAAGAATGGTCCAAGGACTTCCACAGATTGAAAATATAGAGTTACGTGGAAAGTCTGTGTGATGGGGAAGCAATTTAGAAGACCATTTCAATAACTGCAAGTCATGGAGAGCAAATGCACCACTAGAGCTCATACATGCATCTCTCGTGGACCAAATGAATACTCAATCCTTGGGAGGTAACAAATTCTTCTTACTTTTCACTGATGATTACAGTAGAATGAACTGGGTTTTCTTCATCAAATACAAGTCTCAAGCATTAGACAATTTCAAGAATTTCAAGGCTCAAGTGGAGAAGCAAACTGGCTATTTTATCAAGTGCTTAAGACCGATAGAGGGGAGAATTCTCTCAAAGGAGTTCACCGAATCGTGATGCTCATGGGATCGTAAGAGAGCCGACAAAGACCTTTATACTCCTCGCCAGAATGGAGTGGTGGAGAGAAAGAATCGCATCACTAGAAATGGCCGTGAGTCTACTCAAGGAAGCCGGACCGCCAAACAATTTACGGGGGAGGCGTGCTTAACTCCAAGATATTTACTTGAATTTATCTCCAACCAAAGCAAAAGATTTAATTGCACACCCCTTGAAGCTTGGAGCAACAGAAAACCCTCTGTAAGTCATCTCAGAACTTTTGGCTGCATTGCATACTCACTTGTTCCATCTCAACAACACAAGAAATTAGATAGCAAATCTAGCAAATGTATCTTTATAGGATATAGTGCTGAATCTAAGGCTTACAAATTGTACAATCCTATATCTTGTAAAGTCTCTGTGAGCAGAGATGTTGTATTTAATGAAGATGATAGGTGGAAGTGGAATGAGGAAGTGCAGCAGCAACAGTCTCAGCTGCAGATTCCAGTGCCAACTATTGAAGCTGATCAATTACCAGCCAATTTCACAAATAGCTCAACACCTGGAGCAAGAAGTACAGATGATTTTGATCAATCTACTCCTGATACAAGGAATAGCTCCACTAATACAAGAAGAAGTCCAATGGAAGTTGATCAAGTTACTCATGCTGGTACAAGGAGTACAAGTAATTCTTCTAATGCTAATTCTCAAAATTCTGAAACAGATCAAGAATCTTCTACTCATTCAACATCCTCAGAAGAGATTGGTCCTAGAGGGGTCAAATCTTTAAGGAATATATATGAAAGTTGCAGCTTTGCATTTACTGTCTCTGATCCAATCTATTTTGAAGAAGCAGCAATGAAAGAAGAATGGAGACAAGCAATGGAGGAGGAAATTGCAGCAATTCAGAAAAATCACACTTGGTATCTCACTGATTTGCCAAGTGACAAACAGGCAGTATCTCTGAAATGGATCTTCAAGACCAAACTTGGTGCAGATGGAAGTGTTCAAAGGCACAAGGCCAGATTAGTTGCAAGGGGCTTCACACAAGAATATGGGGTGGATTATGAAGAGACATACTCACCAGTAGCCAGATTTGAGACAGTAAGACTCTTACTAGCTTTGGCTGCACAACATCAATGGGTCATCTATCAGCTTGATGTTAAAACAGCCTTCCTCAATGGAGAATTGGAGGAAGAAGTGTATGTGAATCAACCAGAGGGGTTTATAGCTGCAGGGAAGGAAGACAAAGTACTGAGGCTGAACAAAGCTTTGTATGGGCTCAAACAAGCTCCAAGAGCTTGGTACAAGAAGATTGATCAACATTTCATTCAGCAGGGATTTGACAGGTGTGAGCATGAAGCTACACTCTACATCAAGAGGCAAGATGAGCACATACTGATAGTGTGTATCTATGTGGATGACATTATATACATGGGCTCTTCCAAGGCAATGATGGCTGAATTCAAGGTGCAGATGATGAATGCATTTGAAATGTCTGATCTTGGCTTGTTGCATTATTTTCTTGGATTAGAAGTGCATCAAGATGAAGAAGGAATCCATCTTTCTCAGAAGAATTATGCCCAATCTTTACTGAAGAAATTCAATATGCAAGGATGCAACAAGACAACTACTCCAATGAATTCTGGTGAAAAGCTCTACCAAATTGATGATTCTGGTTATGCAGATGCAACATTGTATAGGAAATTGGTGGGAGGGCTCATCTATCTCACTCACACAAGGCCTGACATTGCATACACAGTTGGTATTGTATCAAGATTCATGCAAAAGCCAACTAAACAACATCTTGGGGCAGCTAGAAGAATCCTCAGATATATATCTGGGACCATAGACTTTGGTCTTCAATACAAGAAGGTACATGATCACAAACTATATGGGTTCACCGATGTTGATCAAGGTGTTCAAATGAAGATAGGAAGAGTACTTCAGGATCAGTATTCACACTTGGATCAGCAGCTGTGACATGGAGTTCCAAGAAGCAAGAGATTATTGCACTCTCAACTACTGAAGCTGAGTATATAGCAGCTACTACTGCAGCTTGTCAAGGTATTTGGCTGAGAAGACTGTTAGCAAGCATTGGTGAAGAGCAAAGAGAAGCTACTGATTTGTTCTGTGACAACAAATCTACAATTCAGTTGTCCAAGAACCCTGTTATGCATGGCAGAACCAAGCATATTGAAGTTAGATTTCACTTCATTAGGAGCTTGATTTCAGATGGTTTAATAGATGTGAAGTATTGCAATACTGAGGAGCAAACAGCTGACATACTCACAAAGCCACTTTCAACTCAGAAATTCAATTACTTCAGAATGAAATTGGGAATGTGCAGCTTTGAATTTAGGGAAGGTGTTGAAGAGAAACTCAAAGCTGCTGATGTGGATTAGCAGACTTAGTCAAGTAACTTAGTCTTTAACTGTTTTACTTAGTTGCTTGTTAATAGGCAGTAGTGTCCCACGACAGTACGTGGAGGTTGTCTTATGGTTGTATTTGTTTCTTTAGTTATGAGTCAGTCTGTAATGTTATCTATCTTGTATTCTGTGAAGTCTGCCTTATGTTATTCAGCAGTTAATACAAACAGGTGTTGTTTTGTCTCTTCCACAAAAACAATTCCACTGAAACTCTGTTCTTTCAATTGTGAATTCTCTCAATTCTGATCCTCTTTATAACAATTATTCCAAGGCACCACCCTTCTTTCAGCGATGATAAGATGCCGGCTAAGAAGGCAAATTGGAAAGGAACATGCAGCTTCTCCAACTTCACATGTAACAATAAGATCATCGGCGCGGTGACATTTGCAAGTGGAAAGAAGAAGACTCCGCCAGTTGACACCGGCGGGCATGGGAGCTTACGCATGCGAGCATCGGCTCATGGGAACTTTTGTGAATGATGCCTTGGATCTTGGCAAGTTCAAGTATAAGGCATCGTGGATGGCACCAAGAGCTCACCCGCAATTTACAAGGTCATCCCCTAATTGTTCCGACGGTGACATAATTGCAGCCTTTGAGCAGCCATCCAAGATGGAGTGCATATTATCAACCTTTTCTGTCCATGGCTTCCCGGCCACCGAAGTTCTACAATGACGCCGTAGGCTCGCACTTCGTATCCAGCCCATCGAGAAGGGGATCTCCGCCTCCGCCTCCTCGGGCAGGAAATATGGGTAGCAGCTCAAGTTTGGGCCACTCGCCCCATGGCTTATGGTAGTAGGATCGACCTCCACCGATAGAAGGCTAGCGGCTACCGTGAAGCTCCTAAGAATAGCAAGGAGTTTGTCGGAGAGACCGCCTACCAACCGAGTTGGTTTAATTCATCCCGATCTTGTTACCTCTAGCTTTCCCCGGCATCAATAACACCATAGAAACCTTGTATTGCAAGAACGGCTCTATGAATACTATCGATGTGAAGGGCAAGATAGTGTTATGTTGGTCCGCCGGCAACGTTGTCTTCGTGGTCGGGTGGTCAAAGAAGGTACAGTGGCGCAGCTATGATACTTGTCGGGCCAGGCGGCAACACACCTCAAGTTCGTCATGTCCCGCCAGATTGTCCTACGAAGTAATGCGCTGATGGGAATAACATTATTCAAGTACTACAGATCCAGTTTGTCGGCACGATCAATTCCCAAGGCAACGCATCGTATTCCAAGGCCAAGTACCCGGTCTCCGACCAGCCCCGCATCGATACAACGCCATCCAGAGGCCCGAGCTTGACGAATGGCGGATATTGAAGCCGGATGTCGCGGCCCCGGCAAGGATATTCTTGGAGCTTGGCCTTATAGAAGCCGGACCCTCGATAACTTTTTCGTGTATTATTACTAGAGCATCAATAATCGAGCCCATTAATTCTTGCTAGTTCTATCCGATCATGTGAATAACTAATTACTGTGGTTACATGCATTCCCATCGATTGGCCAGTGGCACCTCCATGGCAGCGCCTCATGTTGCCGGAATCATGGCATTGATCAAGAAGAAACATCCAACATGGTCGCCTCGCAGCCCATTCAATCTGCGATAATAACAACGGCCAAAGACATGGACTGGATGGCAAGCCGATGGTCGCATAATAAGAATGGAAAACCCGCCACATCTTTGCAAAAGGCGCCTGGACTAGTGAATCCATCAGAGCCATGGATCCCTGGTCTAGTTTACGATCGCAACATCGGTGACTACAAAGACTATATGTGTGGCCTTGGGTACAGTTCCAGTACCATAGAGCTCATCATCCGCCAGCATGTTAATTGTACCAAAGTGAAGAAAATAAAAGCATCACAGCTGAACTAAGCGTCCATCATGGTGACCTTGAGCAACATCTCGCCCAATGAGACCGCCCAGAGGACAGTCACAAACGCTATGGCGATGCAAACTCGAGTACAATGCCAGGGTTGTGCATCCTGGCCGGAGCAAACATCACGCCTCCCTCGATAAACTTCAATTCTCAAAGCATAACCAGCCGATGAGTTTTAACATCACGATTTCCATGGTAGCTCCAGCTCAGGTGCCGTGCAAGATATCTGAAGGAAAACTAGAGTGGCTATCAAAGAAGCACGCTTGTCCGCAGTCCCATTGCCGCTATCTTTGGATGAAAGTCCAGATGTAGTGGTTATTTATATATTTTGCTTATGCAGATGTAGTGGTTATTTATATATTTTGCTTATGCACATCTTCCTGGATTCTACATTTCATGCGTCCATCCATTCAGTCTTTGGCTCCTTTAATGTGGCATATGATAAAAATACATGTACAAGTGTTTAGCTTTTGTATTCTGTTACATGTACTTAGTCAAAGCCACTACCGCGGAAACGATGTGAGTACGTGGAGAGTTTAGTTGGAGATCCTCTTTGTAGGATCTTATTGTTACACATCCGTAAATGGCAATATAAGCAGAGTTGCACGCCAGGTTTAGGCGTGGGTTCTTTTCTCCATTGTTCCTTTTGTTCTACTACTCTTGCCTCTCCGAAATTCTTTATGGTATCGAGCCCCGCCACACAACTTAACTGGTGATTCTCGACATCATGTCGATAACAAGTTCCGCGATGAGCAACACTTCGGCCAGCATCAGGTACACCGGATCGGTGCACCGCCCGCCTTCCTACCCCGCATTTGGGCATCTTATCAACGGAAGTCGACGCGGAAAATTACCACGTGGAAGGCACAAGTGCGCCCTCTACCTCCGCAGCCACCGGCCGGGTTATGTGGATAGATGCTGGCTCGCCTCGCAGAGACCATCGCATAAACTACTCAAGGAAGAGAAGTGACCACGCTCGTGAGCCCACCTTCACTTTCAAAGGTCGCAACAAGACCAAATGGTGCCGAGCGCCTTCTTTCATCGCTTTCAAATGAAGTGCTCGCCTGTGCAATCGCTCCCACCACCTCCAGAGAAGTTTGGAGGGCATTGGAAAAGATGTTTTCATCTATTTCTGTGGCCGTGAGTTATACAAATTGTATGTACTCACATCTCTGAAGAAGAATGACATGTCCATGATCGATTACTTCCATAAAGGCAAGAACTTGGCTGATACTCTTTCGGCCATCGGTCAGCATCTTCTAGACGAGGAGATTGTTTCTTCCATGCTTGCAGGAATCAACTCGGACTATGATCCATTGGTGACTTCGATCACCACTCGAGCCGACCGGATGACACTCACTGATCTCTATGCTCACATGTTGAGCTATGAGGCCCGCAAAGAGCAGCATAACGGTGGTCTTCAAATCTCCAACTCCACCGCTAACAATGTGAGGCGCACTAGCGGTCGTGGTGGCTAGTCCCTCAACCGCAACAATCAGGGACGTGGCAACCGCGGCCGGAATAATGGAGGGAGCAACAACAACTTATCTCAGGGAGCTCGCCGAACCTGCCAAGTGTGTGGCAAGGTCGGAACACCGCACTCAAGTGCTATCATAGGTTCGACCACGCCTACAAAATTGATGACGGCCACACAGCTTCCATGGTGACAACTCCTTCCTATTCCGTGGACACAAACTAGTACACCGATACCGGTGCAACCGACCACGTGACTGCCGACTTGGACCGCATCTCCATCCGTGAGAAGTATCAAGGGAAGGAACAAGTTCAAGTAGCGAACGGTACAGGTTTGTCCATCCTTCACACTAGTCAATCTTTAATTCCTACATCATCTCGACCACTTAAACTTCGTAACATTCTTCACGTACCAAATATTTCTAAGAATCTCATTTCTACACACCGATTTGCTACTGATAACAATGTCTTCCTAGAATTTCATCCGACTCACTTTCTTGTCAAAGATCAGGCCACTAGGAGTCTTCTTCTTCAAGGCAAATGTGAGGGAGGATTGTATCCCTTGCCACCCGAGATCACTGCCTTGAATAAAAGAGCTCTGTCCAGTGTCAAGGTGCCTCATGACTTGTGGCATCGCAGACTAGGCCACCCCTCTCCTTTCATTGTTTAGCGTGTTCTTCACGAAAATCAACTCCCAGTTTCCTCAAATAACAGTGACACTTTCATTTGTAATGCTTGTCAACAAGCAAGATGTCACCAATTACCTTTCCCTTTATCTACTAGTACTTCATCTGCTCCTTTGCAACTCATATTCTCTGATGTTTGGGGCCAAATTGGCCACCCTCGCTTGGGGGCATAAGTACTATGTCATTTCATAGATGATTTCAAAGCAAATTTACTTGGATTTATCCTCCTAAAAATAAGTCTGATGTATTTCATATCTTTCTTTGTTTCCAAAAGCATGTCGAACGTCTATTGAATGCCAAAATCCTTTGTTTCCAATCAGATTGGGGTGGAGAGTATCAAAAGCTTCATAAATATTTTTCAGGAAATTGGTATCAAACACCAAGTGTCATGTCCCTATACCCATCAACAAAATGGCTCCGCGGAGCGAAAACAACGACACATCGTTGAAGTAGGGTTATCTCTCCTTGCGCAACTCTGTGTTCCTTCAAATTTTGGGATGAAGCCTTTACCATCGCATGCTTTCTCATAAACTGAATTCCTAGTCGTGTGATTGATTTTTTCCACTCCTTTAGAACGCCTTTTAGGAACTAAACTGATTACAGATGTTTAAAACATTCGGATGTACTTGTTGGCCCAATCTCAGACCCTACAACGCCATAAACTGCAGTTCCGCCTCTCAACAATGTGTGTATTTCTTGGATACAACCATTTACACAAAGGTTACAAATGTTTGCATCGACCTACAGGCTGTTTATATCTCTAGAGATGTAATTTTGATGAGGAAGTTTTTCCATTCAAGCCGGACAGTAACACTTGTGTCATGACATCACTCACTTTGAATCTTCTATTCTGCTCCCTATTCTCCCTATAGTTCCTCGCTCCCACATATGTTCAGAACCCTTCTTCTAATTCTAATTCTGAAAGTGACCATGTGTTGGTAGACAGCTGTACTAATTCTCCTAGATGCACTATTCCTTCTGGTACAACTAACTTAGTTGCAGATCATGAAGATAATGGCGCCCAAACGTTGTTTCACCTCAAGATGCTGAGCCACAGCCTATTGGGCATGGTATGCGTACTCGGCTCAGGGACAAAATACAGCAGCCCAAACAATTTTCTGATGGAACCATATGGTATGATCCTTCCCGCCGTCGAGCTTTCACCGCAAATAACCTTGTCGGCCAACCTGTGAACCTAATTGAAGCCATGAACACTGAAGTTTGGCGCCAGTAAATGCACGAAGAGTACATGGCACCGATCAAGAACAAGACATGGCGGCTTGTTTCAGCAAAACCTGGGATGAATATTATTGACTGTAACTGGGTTTACAAAGGGCAGAGAAAGCAAGATGGGACTGTCGACCACATAAAGCTTCGACTCGCCGCTAAGGGATTCAAGCAACGATATGGTATTGACTCACGAGGACACCTTTAGTCCCGGCGTCAAATCCAGCAACGGTGCGGCTCATTCTTTCCTGGCCGCTTCAAAGGGTGGAGCCTTCTGGCAGATAGATGTACAAAACGCTTTTCTTCACTACCGCTAGAAGAGGGAAGTGTATATGCTGCCAACCACCAGGCTTTGAAGATGCCAACTATCCTCTACCGGTTTGCAAACTTGAAAAGGCTCTCTATGGCCTCAAACAAGCATCAAGCGCTTTGGTACTCCTGCCTCACCTACAGTTGCAAGATCTTGGTTTCCTTCCTTCCAAAGTCGACACTTCCTCGCTCATCTTCAAACAAAGTGGCCTCGCCCATCTTCATGGTGATTTATGTCGACAACATCATTGTGGTCGTACCTCTCCTCGTGAAATTTACAGACTCCTTGATCACTTCGGAAAGACTTTGCTATCAAGGATCTGCTTGAACTACATTATTTCCTGCATTGAAGTGTCCAAGATTATCAAGGTATTGCTCTCTCTCAATCCAAGTATATTGCGGATATTCCTGGAACGCACAAATATGAAGAACCGCAAGCCCATTTACAAATCCCATGAGTGTTTCTAAGAAGCTCTCCAAGGTTGTTGGTGACCCATTGTCACAAGTTGATGTCACAAAAATATAGAAGTACTATTGGAGCCTTGCAAGACGTGACTATCACTGGCCCGCATATATCCACAACAAAGTGTGCCAATTTATGCAAGCTCCAACAACAGAACACTGGCCGCTATGAAACGCATTCTTTGATACCTCAAGTACTCCACGAAAGTCGCAATGGAGATACACCACCAGCTCAACTCACCTCACGCCACTCACCATTGGGCCGGGTGTGCTCGATGACAAGTGCTCAATCGGGCGGATTTGTCGTGTACTTCGTAAGCAACCCGGTGTTATGGAGCAGCCGCAAAACAAGCTACCGCGGTCACGCTCTAGTAATCGAAGTCAGAGTACAAACATTTAGCCAATGCAACTGCTAAACTTATATGGTTGCTAGCCAATTCTTGGAGAATTGGGAGTTGCACAAATGAGGGCCAAGCTTATGGTGTGATAACCTGGGTGCAACATACTTGTCAGCAAATCCTATCTTCCATGCTTGAAACAAAACATATCGAGGTGGATTTTTATTTTGTGAGAGAGCGCTGGCCGCTGTAAAATGCCTTGAGATCTCGGGTTCATCTCATCAAAGGATCAAATTGCAAACATCTTCACCAAACCCTTTGCTCCCAAAGATTTTCAAGGTTTCGGCACAATCTCAACTTGGCTTTACCAAATTGGGATTGAGGGAGGATGATAAAATACATGTACAAGTGTTTAGCTTTTGTATTCTGTTACATGTACTTAGTCATAGCCACTACCGTGAAACGTGTGAGTACGTGGGAGAGTTTAGTTGGAGATCCTATTTTGTAGGATCTTATTGTTACACATCCAGAAATGGCAATATAAGCAGAGCCGCATCGCCAGTTTAGGCGTGGGTTCTTTCTCCATTGTTCCTTCTGTTCTACTACTCTTGCCTCTCTGAAATTCTTTAGCATAGACCTAAAGACTTTCCAACAGTCAGAAGATCACCCACCACATTCTCCATACAATTAGTTGAGAAGTGAATTTGACACACAAACATCCAAATCAAGGCCCAATTTAATCCCAGGGCAATACACTATATAAGAAAATATAGTTTAAGAAATTAAACAATGACAAACATTATATTTTTATAAAGTTTAAAATATTAAAAAAAATAACAAACATGATATTTTATATATTATAATAACAAAAGTTCAAGAAAATGTATTTTAAGAAATAAAAAAATGAAAAAAAATATTTTATATATTTGTATAATTACTTTTGGAGTTTGGTTTATTTACAGCTATGCCACCGTGTTTTCCAAAATACGAAAAACAAAATTTTTTGTGTTTTTCGCTTTCCATTTTCCAACTTCATATCATTTTCCGCCTTTTCTAGAAAACGACTAAAACTAAACAAGTTTTCATTTTTTCCGTATTTTCAAGAAAAATGAAAAATGTATAAAACGCCTAAATTGCTCCTAACGTAACGTGCACTCCTAATTTATTCTATAATGGAGTAATTAAATATATGGTATATGGGTAAGAAATAGCTGGGAAAGCCTCTTGAATTCAAATAAACTATTCATATAATTATTAAAATTATAAACAAAATTTTTGGATAATTTAGTGTAATGATTACCTTCCAATAAATCATGCAAAAATAATTTTTATTATTTAAATAATTATTTATATTTGTATTTTTATTTAGATTTTTATAATTTATATTAAAAAATATTTAAGAAATTGTCTTTAATTTTTATAACTTTAAATTATTACAATTTATAGGGTAATTTGTGTTCAGGTGTCCCTATCCCATCTCTAAAAATAACCTGAAATTTCAAGTTGATTGCTATATAAAACCACATCTACCTAAAAAAAAATTTAATAATAAATTAATCTTGATTTGTATACCCACTGCTCTTCCAATGTATCTGAAGTATCTGATCCTTCTAAAGTGGTTTATAGTCTTTTTCATCGGCTAAGATATATATATCTCGTCGGGGTTTAAATTCAAAACACATAATAATACTTTTAGTTTGTTATTTATATTCTATATATCTTATTATGTTGTGATCATGGTAGATAAAATCCGCAGGAGAATTGGGACATGAAGGGTAGGCTACAATCATTGGGGGGCAGGATCACTCTCATCAACTCGGTCATTTCCACTATTCATAACTACTAGATGAGACTTCCTTTGGCTCGGGCCGGAGCTAAGAGGGAATGCTTATCAGTTGGTTAACTGGCAGCGCCTATGTCGGCCTAAAGAACACAGGGGATGTGGGATAACAGATCTTAGATACTTCAACATGGCCATGATCTGCAAATGGTGGTAGAGGCTCCTTAATGGACAAGCTAACATATGCAGGAGTATCATCCAGAACAAATATTTTCAAAACTACTACCTCAACCCACACAAAAAGGTCTTAGCTAGAGCATCTTATTTTTGGAAGGGAGTGACGGATCAATGGAGATTGGTTGAAATGAGGTTGACAGTTAAAGTGGGAAAATGGGACACATGGTGAATCTGTGGCAGGATAAGTGGATTCTTGGATAGGCGCCAAGTAGATTATTCCTCTTGTTCCTTGACTATGTAAGGGATCAAAGACTTATCACCTGGGAGGGCTAGAGAAAACGTGAACACAAGACCCTCCACCTCAAAATGTGGCCCACTAACCTAAGAGGGAACTTGGGAGTCGAGGGATATGCTAGAGGCCCTCACAACGATCAAGAAGGGAGAGATGATGCCAAGATTTGGAATATGGATACCAATGGGACATTCTCGCTAAATTAATCCCTTTATAACTTCATCGCCAGAGCATGGAGCTAGTTCCCCAAATGGGCACCTGCTGGAAGCTACTTGCCTAAGGAAGATTAAGCTTTTCCCATAGTGGGCGCATGGATAACAAAATGTTCACATTGGACAATCTTGCAAAGAGATGTCGAGGGGAGCCGCACCTAATGCTACCTATGCAATGAGTGTGAAGATCCGTGGCAAAGATCTACTTACTACTACTTACCTAGTCATAAGAGATATTTGGCTACACTCATCGCCAAGTTATTCACTCATGGATACGCTTCCACAATCGACAAGGAACTTATAGGAACACACTAGTCTGGGGAAAAATCTTCACAAGGTGGAGCGCATAGGGTGGAACCTTGTGGTCATGGCCATAACCTAGAGCACTTGGCATGAAAGAAACCGTTGTTGCTTCGAAAACAAATAACACGTTTATTCTGGTATTATTCGCGGGGTTGCTTTCTTATTGTTAGCATGGTTTGATGCAACAAATGCCACCAAGAAACTGAAACTGATGCAGATGGAATCACTTGTCCGTAGATCCTTGGCCTTAGAACATGGAGGACCGCCGCAAGCACTTCTGAACAAGGATAACCTTAAAGATGAGTCGACGGGGTAATCCTTACAGGAGTAATCCACTAGAACTCCTGGGGCACCTCTCGGGGGAGGGGTCACATGGGACAATGATGTACCAACCTTGGATCTTATATCTTTTTTATTATCAATAAAAATGAATGTGGTTTATCCACTTTAATAAAAAAAAATGTGTACATGTATGGATTGCTATTAAAAGAAAAAAATACAGAGGAAAGCATCAATTCTGATTTAGGAAAAAAAATATTCAGTTTCTGTTTTTTTGAGATAGATAAGGATTTTTTAGATTACATTTTTTTTTTGAATAAGTGGATAAATCACATAATTTGTTAATAATGATATAATAGTTCATAGTCTCAATTAAGATATTTTTCAGATTACATTTAATCAGAATATTATTCAATAAATATATTTCAATAAATATATAACACCAGTTTCAATAAATTTGCAATCACATCTTAGATAATAAGATTCAATGTTACATGATTAAAGCTCTCTGCTGCACACATTTATGCTGCTCTGTTTTGGAGCAAGAGCCACCATCTTATCTTGTGAAGAATCTTAAAAAATTGAGGAAATTAGCGGCGGAGTTATTAATATTTTTAAGAGAGATTATTTATGCATTGGATAAATACCTACTAATTAATATTTTTTAAGGAAAATATGATACGCCTACAAGATCAAGACGCATCAACAGTTCCACTTGGAGTAGGTACTTACTCAGAAGAAGATTAAGGAGAAAAGAGAAAGGATAGAAGAAGAAGAAGAAGAAGAAGGGAAAAAAAAGCTAGTCAGAGGATACAAGAAGGTTCCATACATCCAATGAAAATTACAGTAATCCTAATAGGCTTTATATATTCTCCAGCAACCCTAACTTCATCTCCGATCTACGAAAGTGTCGCTACCACGTGGTCGGTCACAAAATCCTCCATCTACACTGGTTGTTTGCTTGTGCGGCGTGTTCGTCCTTCATTGGTGATCACCTCCGCGAGAGAGGACTCGTGGGTGTGTGTTGCTTCATTGGTGCTCGTCTCCACCACTGTAGCTTCATCACCCAATGTATCTCCCCCCCCGTCTGAAATAACACCTTATCCTCAACTCAAGGTGGTACTGTGGGTAAGATTTGCAAAAAACTTCGAAGGCTTCCCAGGTAACCCCTTCTGGTGGAGTATCCTTCCATTGAAACAAGACCTGCCGAATAAGTTTTCCCCATTGTAAAATCTCACGAGAGAATTCCGTATCACTGAGGGGGTAGGAATGGATAGGGAGAGGACAACCTTGTGCCTCTGCTGACCTAGTGAAAGGTTTCAGTTTTGAGATGTGAAATACGGATGAACTCGGGTTTTAGGTGGGAGATTCAAATGGTAAGCCACAGATCCTATGCACTCCACCACATTGAAAGGACCATAGTAACATAGGCACAACTTAGCGGATTGTCGCCTGGCCACAGTCACCTGGTGATAGGGTTGTAGACGGACAAATATCGGATCACCCAAGGCTAACTCGAGCTCCCTCCGTCGAGCATTAGCTTTTTGTGCCATTCTATGATGGGCTTGAAGCAGGTTTTACTTCAGAGTGCGCATGAGAGTGTCCCATTCTATTAACAGTTCATCTAGAGCCTCAAGATTGGTGGCTCCAGGGAAATAAGCTGGTAAGGATGGTGGTGGTCGCCCGTATAAGGTTTGATATGGGGACATCTTAAGGCCACTATAGTAGCCCGTGTTGTATCAAAGTTCTATCCATCCAAGTAACCTGGCCCATTTGGAAGGTTGAGCACTATTGAATGCACGTAGATACTGCTTGTGAAACCCGAAGATTTTGGGCTATTAAATTTTTCCTAAAATCTGTGATAAATGAAAGAAAGCCCCCAAGGTTGGATTTAAACGAAATATATTTATATTTATTATATTGGATAAGGAGTTAATATATATATATATATATATATATATATATATATATATATATATATATATATATATATATAGGATCTTAATCTATGAATTTAAAAGAAGATAAAATAAATTAAATCAAATATATATAGAGAGAGAGGACGCATCGAATGATGATATTGATTTGGTGTTGAAATAAAAAGAAGAAAAATCGCTCTCAAAACCTATGCATCGCTATTATATTATATATTGTTAGTAATCGAAATTGGATTTAGGGCCCAATTTCAGTACCCCAACAATTGAATTTATATTTATAAGGTGGCTATCCTAGTGAGAAATCGAAAGAGAATCCAAGCAAGAGAGAGAAGGGCCAAATTTACGTGGAAAAGCCCCTAAGAAGCTGGAAAAACCACTAAGAAAGAATTTCCACTATGAATGATCATATATAATATAATAATATACAAAATGATCATATAAATATCTTATTGAAAGTAAAAAATAAGATTCTCATGTGATATATTGGCAAGATATGTATTTAGGATTAACATAACATGTTCATCCACGGAAAAAGGAAACCATGCACATGAAAGGTGAGTGTCGGGATTGAATATTGTCATGCATGGGTCTTGATCGAATGACAAAGATCGCTTATGTAATGGGCCGCTACACAAGGGGAGCTTGGATCAAGTATGCACCTCTTCCTCCTGGGCCCCCAAATCTTGGCAAGTAGATAAGGTGGAATATAGTTAAATGCCACTTTGATCGGAGGGAGATCCTTCCACGGTTGATTAATAAAGGAGCAACCTAACCCTAGCGCCGCTTTTCATCGTGGTATAGATACGCCAAGCATCAAGAATCGAGATCAGTGAGGAGTTGGTTGACGACGCCTCGCTGAGGCCAAGATCACCACGGGCTACTAGCTACTCCTGGTAAGCCATCATCTTTCCCTCCGCCTTTGCTTGGGATATCTATTGATAAAGGTTATCAAGAACTGGCCGGGCTTGATGGTAACTAGAAGATGCTCTAGATCTCCGTGGGTGCAGAGATGGTACCCATTTCCCTTTAATTCATTTTGGTATTGGTTGTTTTAAGGAAGAGATGAAGGCTTAAGGAAGGTTGAGAAAGGTGCTAATCTTTGAATCTTGAGGTGATCATGCCTGTGTGGGTGTGTTGAATTTTCTGAGGACTTTAGATACCTGTGGATTAGGTGTTCGTGAAGTTCTCGTGGGATGGTTCTATTGTGTGTGTGAGTGGCTTCGCCTTTTGGATAGATCAGTATATGAGTTTTGGGAGGTGATTTATCCATTAGCGCCCGTAAGAGAGGATGAAGGACGTAGTGGAATAAAAAGGGTACGTTGAGGAATCTGTGGATTTGTGTGAAGGTTATCATTGGGGAAGAGACGCATATCCTTTGTTTTGACTGTGATGGATAGAGATTCAAGAGAGGTTAGAGTTGGGAGATGCTAGTTCAGGCTGAGAACAGATGAATCTATGCTTAGAGGTCATCTGCATGTATGAGCCTAGTTGTGAGTTCATTTACTCTTGATTTCTGATCACCTGTCTAGTTACTCATTAAGACTAGGTTGAGGGCATAGTTTGAGTAGAGGTTGATAAATGTCTTGATGAATATCGAAACTAGTTTATGGGTTTCAGAAGAAGGAATTTAGCGCTTGATCTCTTGCTCTCCAGCATGAGGTTTGGTGGAGATGAGTTTGGTTTAAAATAACAAAGTCTGGGACCTGATTTTATGATTTTATGTAGATTATTTCCTATTGATTTGGTGTTTAAAGTTGAGATGCTAGGAGAACTATTTATACATATGGTTGTGTAAAGTAGGTTGGACCCAACTTGGATGTTGACCTAGTCCGATAGATGTGTTGGTATGTTTGGGCTTATTTTAGATGGGCCCTGGGCCAGCCTAGTGAGTTATAAGCTTGTGAGTTAACTAAGGTTGGGCATGGACTTAATTAAAGAATAATGTATTTAATTAAGTGATTAAATCAGTTAACAAATTGGTTTAGATTTATTTAATGGGTCAGGCCCATGTAGATGCACATGCATTATAGATGATAATATTTTGAGCATTCGCGGCTTGTGTGTTAAGGCGCGGATCCGTGTGTACCCTCGGAGCATCGGGCGTGGAGCGCTGAGCTTCAAGCTGTGAGATGTATACCCCATCACGGTTGGATTGCAAATAGATGTAAGTTACTCTTGCTTCGCCCTACCCATTGCTTGGGTTTCTTTGTTTTGATGAATGCTATTAGTCAAGATATCTTCTCTCGTAGTATCTCGCTTTTTTCTTGGATGTACGCGCATACATGTTTGTTTTGCTCTCTCTTTCCTCGTATGTGTATGATTGATGTGCTTGAGGTAGTGGCGTTACTTACATGTTTGTTGGAATGCTCGCTGGACGCGGTCCTCCCCGCGGAACGACACTTTGACCGCTGGCACTCATGGTGCTTGTGTGCGCCTAGGTAGGTATGCTTCAAAGTGGAGTGAGCGAAGGGCTAGCCGGAGTATAGCCTCCTCGCTGTCCGCATGAGACCATGGAGATGCACAGTACTTGTGTGCTGGCTGGGTAGGTGTACGCCAACTGAGTTTGTTCTTCCGTCCGGTTCAGTGGAGCGTGGGGGCTTCGGTTTGGGGAACGTTCAGAGACGGGACACCCTGGCGTTTCGGCTTGCCAAGCCACAGAGAAGATACTCTGGTTGTCCTGCCTGTCAACGGGATTGATACGCTGGCCGTGTCGACACGTGGAGAGGTGGTGCTACCGAGGTGCGACAGATTGGTCGCTTGGAGCCCGAGGTTGTGTTGCTGTCTGGGGGATCATTGCTGAGCTATCCTTGGAAATCTTTTCTAGAGCCCCGAGGGCTATCGTTAGACATGAGTCGTACCATTGCTGATGTTTGTGGTAGACTCTTAGGATCTGCTTGTGTGGGGTGTAGCCCCTTTGTTTGATGATTCTTCGATTGTTGATATCATGTTTCATCTTGTTGCTTTAAGATCCTTACTGTGGTACTTATCATCGGCTTTCCATTCAAAGCCTATATACTTGCTTCCTTTTTTTCGTGTCCCGAGGAGAAGGTGACTCGGACTCGCGCCAGCGAGGGGTCGGGTCGACTTTTGTTGAGGTTCGAGAACCTCGTGTCTTTCTTGAGTGCGAGATTGTATTTTTGTAGGACCCTTATAGGGCCTTGACAATGTGTAGGGCATGTAAACCCTTACTGATTTTTATTTTCGGTGTAACTCTGATATAATTTGATTATTAAATTTTGAGTTATTTGTTATTCTCGCTATGATTTCCTTAGGCCTTGTATCCGAAAGTGAGGTGCTTCTACTTGGGTACGCTACCAGGCGCTGCCTCGAGGTCCCGGATCCGGTCGGGCGTGACATTGCTCAAGACCTCTCAAGTAACAACTTCACTCCGCCATCCCTTTGAGGGTGATACGCAGCAAGGCTATGGTGTAGCTTTGTACCACTAAACTCAAAACAATCTCTTCCAAAATGACTAACTAAAATAGGATCCTGATCCGACACAATGGTACTAGGGAAACCATGTAGTTTTCCCACTCTATCTGCGAATATCTTAGCAACCTGTGTTGCTGTGAACCGAGTAGGTAACGGTGCAAAATGCGCCGATTTGGATAGACGCATCAACTACCACCAAGATCACGTGGAAAACCTAGTGACTCGTGCAACCCAATTATAAAAATTCATAGTGAGATCCTCCCAAACTCAAGGAATGGATAAAGGGTGTAGAAGACTACTGGAGGCCGTGGTTGAATATTTCGTTTGTTGGCAGATCAAGCATCAGCTATGAAGGTTTCCATATCTTGACGCATACCAGGCCAAAAGAACTTGGCCGATAAATGAACCAGCGTTCACTTCAGACCTTTATGCCCTGCCATTGGTGTGGAGTGAAACTCATACAAGAAATGTGTTTAAGGTCGGACATTGACTGATATAAAATCGCTTCTCGTAAAATAATACCCCATCATGAACTGTGTATGCAGTAAGACAGAGCTCCCGCAACAAACTCCCCGATGTTTGTCTCGTAGGTTATCTAATGTGGCATTCTCAAGTTTGAGAATAGTCAAGATAGTAGAGATGGGTTGGTCGGCAATGTATAGAGCCATAAAAGTTGACTCCATTACATCCGAGAGGGCGCCACCGCGACGGTTGGATGAGCCAGTTTATAATCAATTCAAATGGAACCCCAATAGTTTTCAAGATAGATTTGCCGGGTCGTGTGACTTGTCAGTAGAAGTTGTTTGAGACTTTGGTGATCACCATTGACAAAGAAATTCCCCAAAAGGTATTGATGCCATTTGTGAATTGCCTCCCGCTATTGCATGCAATTCTCCTCTGATGTAGGTTGATGCACTTTGCGCCTAGGGTCCTAGTTTCTTGCTAAAATATGAAATGCATGTTCATCCCGCATAACTACAACACCAATTCCACCCTTGTATGTATCAGTTTCCTACAACAAATTCCCTTTGCCGAAATCGGGTAGATGTAGTAGTGGGGCATTGATCATGGCTTGTTTCAGAGCTTCAAATGCAGTAGTAGCTTCAAGATTCCACTTAAATCCTTCTTTACAATCAGAATCATTAAGGGAAAGCAATTGAGGAATATTATTTTATAAATCTCCTATAATATCTTGTGAATCCTAGAAATCCCCTCGACGTGAAGTAGGTAATCGCCACCGGTCATCAAGCTTCCACCTTGCCCTGATCAAGACAAACATCTTCCTCGTGTGATTATATGTCCTAAATAGTCAATTGTTTCTTTGCAAAAAGAACACTTAGACATTTTAATGAAGAAACAATTTAATCCTCGCATATTGCAACACTCGCCAAGATGTTGCAAATGAATGTAAAGGGATGAACTATAGATAAGAATGTTATCAAAGAACATAATGACGAATTGCCCGAGATATGGGTGCAAATATACTATTTATTGTGGCTTGGAAGGTAGAAGGTGCATTAGAGAGGCCAAAAGGCATTACCGTAAATTCAAAGTGGCTTTCTATGAGTTCTAAAAGTCAAGCTTTGTATATATCCTAATCATATATCCCGACCGATGGTATCCAAATACGAGATCAAGTTTGCTGAAAACTTTAGCCTTCCCCAGCTCATCAAGAAGCTCATCAATGGTAGGGATAGGAAACTTATCCTTAATTGTGGCTGCATTGAGTGCTCTATAATCCATACAGAAACTGTAAGTTCCATTCTTCTTTTTCACTAATAGAACTGGAGATGAGAAAGGACTGTAACTAGATCTAATGAATCCTTGCTCTAGCATCTCTCGCACCAATTTCTCCATCTCACTTTCTAATAATGAGGATATCGATAAGGCCTTACATTGATTTTATTGGTGTGAGGTAGCAGGTGTATTTTGTGATCAATTGCTCTGTAAGGAGGGAGTTGTATTAGGGGGTAAGAATAACTCTTTATACCTTTGAAGGATCTGTGATACACTTGGGTGCTGGTACTTGAAATCTTGAATTCTCTCTAATCATATCCTCTTATTCATGGAGTTGTTGTAACTCATACAATCCTGCAAATTCCTCTTGTTTTAACAGTCCTTGAAGCTGATTGAGTGTGATCTCCTTGGTTGTAGGTTTGCTATCTCCCTGCAGTAGCACTGTCTTTCCCTCCCAAATAAATTCCATAGTGAGGGCTTTGTAATCATGTGAAACTTTTCCGAGGCTTTGGAGCCATTGAACCCCAAGGACCAGGTCTGGACCCTCAATGGGTAGAATGAACAGATCAACCAAGAAGGTAGTTCCCTGTAAAACCAAGGTGACCTGTGGACAATAGAGGGAGCATAACAAGTGATCTCTATTGCCGATATAAACCCGAAATGGGTTAGTAGACTTGACATGCAAACCAAGTACATATTTTAGCAAGGGAGGGTTTGATAAAATTATGTGTGCTTCCACCGCCAATCAACACTTGAATTGGAGTGATTTGAGATCTTACCTATCAAATTGAGAGATCTCTTGATACCTTGACCGCCAAGGTATCAAGGCTTGAGATATCTCCTAGAATCCACCTCAACCTCCGTGTGGTAGGAGATTTTTCATTTAATTGCTCATCCGGTTCATCATCAACATCACCTATCAACAAGAAGCATTGGTTACTTACACCATACCCCACATTTCATTTCTTCGATAACATTTGAAACAGTAGTCCCTTTGTCCTCTTGTCTTGAATCTCTCAAGTAGTAAGAGGCTAATTTAATTGGAAGTGGCCGTGGGTTCATCATGGGGTTTGATCCACGATTTTAGGTGTAGGCCCCAAAGAGGGACGGGAGAAGAGGGGTTTGCAATAGATAGCTGATTCCCCGATGACCTGATGATAGTACGGGCCGTGGATTGGCTCGGATCCCCTCAAACTAGATCTTTGATCCCGTGTAGCTTCATCATGTCTAGCTTTATAAACTCGCTATCGAGGAGGTCTCCATGAGCTGATGTTGCTTTCGAGTAAGCAACATCTCGTGGCATAAATGTGGACGGAGGCCCATGACGAAAAAAGGAAATGAGCAGATGTTCTCGCATTCCCCTGCCGCTTTATTCATCAACTCTTCAAACTCAGCTTTGAAAATCAGCCTACCGCTGAGGTTTGTGCTAATTTTGAGAGATTTCCTTGATGATCCTTATAGAGAGAGACACCGAAACGTTGCTTGATATTGGAGAGGAACTCCGGCCCAGTAGTAAGGAGATTGTTACCTTTCATCCATTGGTACCAAGATGAGGCCTTCCCTTCCAGGTGAAAGGAAACGATGCCTGCATCGGAGGTTCACTGGAGTTTCGTGGAAGTTGAAGAATTCCTCGATTCTAAATACCCAGCCTATCCTGGATCTGTCCTGGCCGAACTTAGGTATCTCCAACTTCATGGCTCGAGGGAGAAGATTGATGTCAAGATCGGAGGGCGTGGCCTCCGACAAAGTTTATGGTGTTGCGAGGATCTTTCCACGCTGGATGACGTCTCAGATTCAACCACTTGAAGACGAATCTCCTCAATGCGAGCATCCAAGGTAGCGACGCTCTTATGCAAGGACATGTGGTATACCACCGCTTGCTCTTCCAGTTGGGTTTTAAGTTGAGCCTGCAATCATGTCATCATTGCCTTCATAACTTCTAAGGTCTCCAGATTTGCCATGGGAAAGCTTTCACCTCTCAACGAAAGCACCTAATGATACACCTGCAAGATCAAGACGCATCAACAGTACCACTTGGAGTGGGTACTTGCTCCTCATAAAAAGATTAAGGACAAAAGAGAAAGGATAGAAGAAGAAAAAGGGGAAAAAAGCTAGTCAGAGAATACAAGAAGGTTCCAATACATCCAAGTAATTCTAATAGCCTTTATATATTCTCCAGCAACCCTAACCTCATCTCCGATCTACCAACTTGTCGCTGCCAGGTGGTCGGTCACAAAATCCTTCATCCACACTGGTTGTTTGCTTGTGCGATGTGTTCTTCCTTCATTGGTGATCACCTCGCCCAGAGAAGACTCATGGGTGTGTGTTGCTTCACTGGTACTCGTCTCCACTGCTGTAGCTTTATCACCCAACCTTGACCTTGACTTTGAGCGTGGACTGCCATCCAGGTCAAATGGTAAAATCGTATCAAAATATGTTTTTAATTTGTAGATCACCATATGGTATCCGCATCAAATAATCAAGTGATACCACAACTAATGAACAAAACTTATAGAGAAAGCTTGCTAAAGCTTTATTAATAATGAAATTTAGCCTTACGTCTTTCGATAACTTACAGCCTGTGACAGAACAAAACTCATCAACACTATCATGTCGATCTTGTACCAAATAACTGAAGCTTGGTCTAATCTTTTCCAGCAAGTTCTTCATAGAATTTTCAATGAAGATACAGTTCATCACAGTGACAATTAAGGATTCTAACAAAATGTACCTCAAACAGAAATATTCCTAAAAATTCGGCCTGCAAATTTAAATCCTGTAAACTGGTTTTTTTATGTTTTCCGTTTCACTCAATTTCTCCCAAATTTTCTACCACTTACACATGTGGCAGATGTAAGGATAATTCATCTGTGAAGATCAAAATAACAAACACAAAGGCAAAAGCTCAAGGTCTCAAATTAACTAATCTGAAGGCAAAGGCTGAAGATTCCAAAGTAGCAAATGCAAAGCCAAAACCAAAGGATCCTGGAAACTAGTCCAAAAGGAGAAAACTTTCGGCAGGCAAGCCATTCCTTGCTGCTTAAGTTTTCTGGCAAAAGCCTAGACCTGGAAGCCTTAAGTCCTTAAATGCCACTGAAATTTTAGGCTTCACCAATGAGTGTCCCGGTATCAGAACAAATGTGAATTATGGATTTGTTGCTAAGAAATAAAAAGATGGGTAGGCTTTCTTTGACATTCCATTTGGTTTGGTCAAGGATGAGCTGAAATTCTTTCACAGTGATCCACAAAAGTTCTCAATCCTATGGATGAAAAACTTTTGAGGATAAATCACTTCACATGAATCTAAGTTCTTCTGCAATTTACTACAGTTATATCTGCAGCATCACATATTGTCCATCTCACTGATTTTAGTTTCAACAATTTCCACAAGCTGGAAAAGAAATTGATGCTAAGAGGGGAAGCGTAAAAGAAGAACAAGAAAATAAACATGTACAATCTTATGAAGCAATTTTAAGATGAAACTTATTTAGATTAGAACAAGAAACAAGTAACCTATATGATAGCTTCTTTTGGTGTACTTGCCATAATCATCAATTTCGGTGAATTAGACAACTGAATGATGTAAATGGCCTCAAGGAATAGAAAGAATACACCGTCGCATTGGTACACTGAGCAGTATCAATGTCAATATGATTTCAAGAGCACCAAAGCTGCCATTGCTAAGTATGAGAATCCAGTTGTGAAGGCTAACAAGTTTGGAACCATTTGATTTGATGTCTATGTGCAATATTGCATCCACAAATTAATTAACAACTATTCATCAATAATTAAGTAGTCTTTTCTGTTTATGAAGTTGTATAATTATTATTAGCAAAATAATATTATATTATATTATTTTTATTCTGGGTGATCAATCATCTATATTCACTATTGTTCAAAAACATTTAATCCATAAAAGTATTTGTCAGCAAAATAAAATAACAACTTTATTTTTACTTGTACATAGTTTAATTTGTTGTAGAAATATTAGAAAACATATAATATACGACAATAAAAAGAGTTTCTTAAAAAAATTACCTTATTTTGGTTTCCTCCAATATCTTATATTTTTTCCACCAAAATTATAAATCTCCAGATTTTCTGTTTGCACTTTATGATGCAAAACCAATAATTAAAATTATAAGTTTTCAAAAACATTATAAAGTAACATATCTGGATACAAAATGTAAGAATGTTTTTAAAATTATGATAAATAAGACTAGTGGGCTCTATAATAAGGACTTGGAGAAATTTTCTTCCTTTGAAGTCATGAAGAGAAGCAAGAAATGAATTGATGATACATTAAAAGTGTATGTTAGGTTCACATTATTTTGATGCTGTTTGGACAATATAATTTTTGGGTTAAAAGTCTTTTTTAAGTTAAACACGTTTTAACTTAAAATGAATGTCGTGGCCCCCGGCAAGGATATTCTCGGAGCTTGGCCCTATAGAAGCTGACCCTCTGATAACTTTTTCAGGAATTATTACTAGAGCATCAATAACTGAGCCCATTAATTCTAGCTAGTTTTATCTGATCATGTGAATAACTAATTACTGTGGTTACATGCATTCCCATCAGATTGGTCAGTGGCACCTCCATGGCAGCGCCTCATGTCGCTGGAATCATGGCATTGATCAAGAAGAAACATCCAACATGGTCGCCCGCAGCCATTCAATCTGCGATAATAACAACGGCCAAAGACATGGACCTGGACGGCAAGCCGATGGTCGACAATAAGAATGGAAAACCTGCCAGTATCTTTGCAAAAGGTGCCGGACTAGTGAATCCATTGTTTAAAGTTGCATAGGAAGTTGTAAATGTTAAAAACAACTACAAACAAAGATGATGGAAGAGACAAAAGAATTGGAGAAAAGAACATAGCTGAAGATATATTTTCATTCATTCTTATCTCAGAGAATTACATTGTAACTTATAGGGAACTATACAATCTCCAAATTAAGCAATATTTCAAATCAAGTAAATCTCTAATTAAGTAGATCTCCAATCAAGGCGATTCCCAATCAATCAAGCAGATTTCCAAATTTAGAATAAATCTTCAACACTCCCCCTCAAGTTGGTGCATAGATATCATACATGCCCAACTTGTCCACTAATTTTGAGAACCTTCGATTTGAGACAGCTTTAGTAAGAAGATCAGCCAACTGGTCCTCTGATCGGATTTTAGGCAATTCCAACATACCATCATCAAGCTTCTCCTTAATGAAAAATCTGTCCACCTCCACATGCTTTGTAATGCATCATGTTGGACCGGTTGTGGGCAATATCACATGCGGCTTTATTATCACAATACAATTTAATTGGTTGTCTAGATGAGTAACCCAAATCCTCCAAAAGAAGTTTCAACCATAGTGTTTCACAAAAGTGCAAGTGCCATACCTCTCAATTCGCTTCGCGACTTGAACGAAAGCAACAACATTTTGTTTCTTGCTTCTCCATGTAACAAGATTGCCACCAACAAATGTAAAATAACCGTAAGTTGAACGCCTATCATCTTGTGATCCAAAATTCTAATCAGACATCAGATATGCATGAATGTTGCAAATACCGCCGCATTGATGTTGTAAGTTTCGTGCAAATGCCTACATTTTGTTTTAACAAAACTCCTTTTCCAAAAGTGATTTTAAATACCTCAAGATGCGATAATCGCATTCAAATGTTGCTCTCCAGAATTGTACATGAATTGGCTGACAATACTCAATGCATAAGCAAGATCTGGTCTTGTGTGTGCCAAGTACACCAGTCTTCCTACAAGCCTTTGATATCTCCCTTTATCTCTGTTGGAACTTGATCTGGCTCAATGCATAACTTCAAGCCTTCTTCCACAGGTGTATCAGCTGTTGACATGCTGACATGCCAGTTTCATGTAACAGGTCTAAGGTATACTTTCTTTGTGACAGAAATATCCCTTTCTTGGATCTTGAAACTTCAATTCCAAGGAAATACTTCAAGGGACCAAGGTCCTTCATTTCAAATTCTTTAGATAAATACTCTTGTAATGCCTTTCTTTCTTCTGGATCATTCCCTGTGACAACCATGTCATCTACATATATAATGAGTGCAGTGATCTTACCTTGTTTCCTTTTTAGAAACAATGTATGATCCGAATTGCTTTGATGATAGCCAAAGTCTTTCATGGCTTTTGTAAACCTTCCAAACCATGCTCTTGGGGACTGTTTCAACCCGTATAATGATTTCTTCAATTTGAATACCTTCTGACGATGTTGTTCTGGTATCTTGCAATTTGGTGGGAGATCCATATAAACTTCTTCAGATAATTCTCCATGTAAAAAGGCATTCTTCACATCAAATTGTTGCAATAGCCAATCTAGGTTTGCAGCTAAAGATAATAGCACTCGAACAGTGTTGATTTTAGCTACAGGTGCAAACGCTTTCAAAGATAATCAATCCCATTAGTTTGGGTGTACCTTTCGCTACAAGTCTTGCTTTGTAGCGTTCAATTGTGCCATCTCGCCTTTGTATTTCACAAAGATAGATCCATCGACATCCCAATCGGCTTCTTCCCCGGTGGACAATCAACAAGTTCCCAAGTTTGTTGTTTTTGCAAGGCATTCATCTCTTCATTCATAGCAACTTTCCATCTTGGGCCAGCTAAGGCTTCCTACAGACTATTAGGAATAGCTACGGTAGATAATTGATTTGCATATGATTTATTTGATTCGCATAAATTTTGGTAGGACAATTTAAATGACTCATATTTAACTTTACTAGAGAGGTCAGGTTCATAGGTGGGTTTAGGAATACCTCTAGTTTGGCGTTGAGGAAGTTCTTTTATTGGTGGTTGAGACACTCTATCAGGAACATCTTCAGTAGACGATTGGTGTGGTATATTGACGAGGGGCCTGGGCTTACTCCTTCGGCCGCCATTCATCACTATTCAAATCCAATTCAAAGAATATGTTCTGCCGGTAGTCAGGATGTAATCTTCACTTGCAAGAGGTTCATGTTGCAGTCAAGTAACTTCTATTGCAACATCTTCTGCTTCGCGTAAAATGGTACGTGTGTTAGCTTCGCTGTAACTTCTCTTGCAACATCTGTTGTAGTTTCTTCAGAGATCTGTAGTTTGAAGTGTTCATAAGCTAGAGTCTGAATTTCCTGAATTCCCTTCTGGTGCTCCCCCTGAAGTTCAGACTCGGATGAGAAATACATTTCATTTTCATGGAAAACCACATCTACTGTGACAAACATGCGTCGAGTTGGAGGATGATAACATCGGTAACCCTTTTGGTGTAGAGCATATCCAACAAAAACACATCGCAACGCTCGAGGAGCTAACTTGTTGCGTTGATGTGTATAGAGATGCACAAAAGCTGCTACAACCAAAGACACGAGGAGGCAAATTTGGGACGCTAGTTGCACCCACAACATCCCAAAGAGCTTGTTGCGGTGTCCGAAAGCCAATAGAGCTAGAGGGAACTCTATTGATCAAATATGCTGCAGAATGTAAAGCTTCTCCCCAATAGGATAATGGCATATGGGCTGCGATTAAGGAGGCACGAATAAACTTCCCAACAAATGTCGCATTTTTCCGCCCGCAACTCCATTTTGTTGTGGTGTATTGGAACAAGTAGTTTGATGGAGAGTACCATGAACTTGCAAGAAACTCAAGTTCGTAACTTGTATACTCTCCCTCCATTGTCGCTCCAAGGATTTTGACTTGTGAATGGTACCGAAGTTTCAATCATTTTATGAAATCTTTGAAATAATGAGTTCACTTCTCCCTTGGAGTGCATTAAATATAACCAAGTCATCCTCGCATAATCATCGATAAAGGTGACAAAACCACCGAGCTCCTCCCAACGCTGAGACTTTAGATGGCCCCCATACATCGTAATGTATCACCATAAATGGATGTGGACTCAATGTTGAACTCAAAGTGGAAATGAAGTTCATGACTCTTCGCCATTTCACATATATCACAATGGAAACTTGAATTATCCACTTGTGCAAATAAATCTAGGAAACAACTTCCGTAGATAGCCAAAGGAAGCATGTCCAAGGCGTCTATGCCACAACCAGATTTCAGACATCTTCTTCTCCCCCTCAGATCCACTCACTTTGAGGACTTGTTGTAACTTGTTTGAGGTTCCGGACTCCACATCCAAGTAGTACAGCTTGCCCCGTCTAATACCACAACCAATCGTCTGCTGTGTTTTGATGTCCTTGAAAACACAAATGATCAAAGCCAAAAATAACAACACAAGATAAGGCTTTGGTTATTTGAGAAACCGATAACAAGTTATATTCTAAAGATGGGACAACCAAAATGTAATCAAGATGCAAAGTATTAGTGAGGGTCAAGGATCCTTCCCCAATAACTGGGATAGTATTACCATTGGCGGTGGAAACAAATTGTTGTGAGGAGGGTTTGAGAAGGTTGACTTGTCTAGAATCAAATGTCATATGATCGGTAGCACCGAATCAATTATCCATGTACTACTAGAAACGGTGAGGAAATATTAAAAGCCTTACCACCGCTTATTTGTAGGTGTTACCGGTGTTGAGGTATGTGTTGTAATATGTGTTGCAACATCTCTGTTAGTAAACAACCACGTAGCCTTCAGGACTTCTTCTTCGAAATGCGACGGCTATGATCCCCACCAAACTGATAGCCTACCGTGTCAAGCATCGATCTTTGGTATGTCCAAAGGTGATGGCAATGGGTACATATATATGAAGATTTAGCGACACTATTGGTGCGCTTTGGATGGAAGCCTCGTTGTCGATCCTTCCGATCTTGAGTTGGGTAGGTGCGAGTCACCATGGCTGGAGCTGCAAAAACTTCAGATTCCCCGACCAGAGTTGCTCGACTTACCCCCTTTGAATTCACCATAGGTTCTGATACCATGTTTAAAGTTGCATAGGAAGTTGTAACAAAGAAACAACTACAAACAAAGATGATGGAAGAGACAAAAGAATTGAGAGAAAAAGAACATAGCTGAAGATATATTTTCATTCATTCATTATCTCAGAGAATTACATTGTAACTTATAGGGAACTATACAATCTCCAAATTAAGCAATATTTCAAATCAAGTAAATCTCCAATTAAGTAGATCTCCAATCAAGGCGATTCCCAATCAATCAAGCAGATTTCCAAATTTAGAATAAATCTTCAACATCCATCAGGAGCCATGGATCCCGGTCTAGTTTACGATCGCAACATCAGTGACTACAAAGGCTATATGTGTGGCCTTGGGTACAGTTCCAGTACCATAGAGCTCATCATCCGCCAGCATGTTAATTGTACCAAAGTGAAGAAAATAAAAGCATCACAAATGAATCTAAGCGTCCCATCATGGTGACCTTGAGCAACATTCGCCAATGAGACCGCCCAAAGGATACTACAAACGCTGGCATGCAAACTCAAGTACAATGCCGTGGTTGTGCATCCTGCCGGAGCAAAACATCACGCTCTTGTTGGGGTTGGACCAACCAAACATGGGTCCCTCCTCATGTGTGGGTCACATGGGTAAGTAAGTAACTTGACTTGCTTAACCCTACATATATAAACAAGATGAATAAATTGGTTCAAGGGTTCAAGCTAAAAAAAAAGGGGGAAAAAGAAGAGAAGGAAAAGGTGAAGCTTTGGTGGTCTTTCAATCCTCTAAGGTGACCTAGATCTAGCTTCCATTGGTGTTCCTTTGGTAACCTCTTCCCCATTCTCTTTAGTATTCCATCAAGTGTGATGATGCATTGTATGAACTAAGAGTGTGTTACTCTTAATGATGTATGTGATCCTCTAGTGCATTAGAGAAGTTTGTAATCCCATTGTTATTGTTATAGTGGAAGATTGTAAGACATTTTGTCCGGTGGTTTTTCCTTTTGCTTTGAAGGGTTTTTCACATTTTGTATGTCATCCATTGACATGAAATCCAAAGGTCAAAGCTTGACATGAAATCCATTGAATGCATTTTCTTGGGTTATGATGATGATGAGTTTGGATACAAACTTTGGGATCCTAAGAACCGAAAGCTCATAAGGAGTAGAGATGTTGTCTTTCGAGAGGATCAAAATTTGGAGGATTTTGGGAAGGATGAAGCTCCTAAGCAAGCAACCTTTGAAGACTTTGAAGAGATTCAAGATGTATCATCTCCGGCTCATGGTAATGAGATAATCCAAGATGAAGGCCAAGACAATGATGAGATTCCTTCACATTTTGATGAAGATGCAAATGAAAATGCTTATGAGGATGTGGAGCATGCCAATGGTGATGAACTTGATGATGAAGTCATCGAATATGATGATGCTCAAGATGGGGAGGCTTCACATGAGGGCGAGCCAACAACCTTAAGGAGATCGGACCGGCCTAGAAAACCATCTTCAAGGTATCCATCATCGGAGTATGTAACCATCACCGAGAATGGAGAACCGGAGAGCTTTGGAGAAGCACAAAATCATAGGGAAAAGGAGAAGTGGATGAAAGCTATGCAAGAAGAAATGAAATCCTTGCATGAGAATCAAACTTATGAGTTAGTGGAACTTCCTAAAGGGAAGAAAGCATTGATGAACAAATGGGTCTACCGGATAAAGCATGAAGAACACTCCTCTCAACCAAGGTACAAGGCAAGGTTGGTTGTGAAAGGCTTTGGGCAAAGGAAAGGTATAGATTTTGATGAAATTTTCTCTCCGGTTGTGAAGATGTCTTCAATCCGAGTTGTGCTGGGATTGGCCGCAAGCATGGACTTGGAGGTTGAGCAACTTGATGTGAAGACCACATTTCTACATGGTGACTTTGAAGAAATAATCTACATGGAGCAACCGGAAGGGTTTAAAGTCAAGGGAAAAGAGCATATGGTTTGCAAGCTAAGGAAGAGCTTATATGGCCTCAAACAAGCCCCAAGGCAATAGTACAAGAAATTTGACTCATTCATGGAGAACCATGGGTACAAGCGAACATCTTCGGACCATTGTGTGTTCATCAAGAGGTATGGTGATGATGACTTTATCATTCTATTGCTCTACGTGGATGACATGTTAATTGTTGGACATGATACTAACAAGATTGTCAAATTGAAGAATGCTTTAAGTAAGTCCTTTGCTATGAAGGAACTTAGGACCGGCAAAGCAAATCTTGGGTATGTCCATAAGGTGTGATAGGGGGGCTAAGAAGTTATGGCTATCACAAGAGAAGTACATTGAGAAGGTACTTAATCGTTTCAACATGAAGAGTGCAAAGCCGGTGAATACTCCACTTGAAAGTCATTTCAAATTAAAGCAAAGCAACCCAAGTGAGAATGAGAAGAAAGAAATGAATAATATCCCATATACATCGGCGGTAGGGAGATTGATGTATGCTAGGGTTTGCACAAGACCGGATATAGCACATGCCGTTGGAGTGGTTTGTAGGCATCTTGCTAATCCGAGCAAGGAGCATTGGCAAGCGGTAAAGTGGATCTTTCGTTATTTGAGAGGCACTTCTAGGACATGCTTATGTTTTGGAAGTGGTAAGCCCGTATTGGAAGGATATACCGATGCGGATATGGCCCGAGACCTTGAAACAAGGAAGTCAACATCCGGATTCTTATTCACTTTTGCGGGGGGAGCCGTGTCTTGGCAATCAAAATTGCAAAAGTGTGTTGCAGTGTCTACAACCGAAGCGGAGTACATAGCCATTACCGAAGCATGCAAGGAGATGTTATGGATGAAAAGGTTCTTGAATGATTTGGGGCTCAAGCAAGAGAGGTATGTTCTCTATTGTGATAGTCAAAGCGCCATCCATTTGAGCAAGAATTCAAGTTTTCATTCAAAAAGCAAGCACATTGATGTGAGGTATCATTGGATAAGAGATATCTTGGATGACAAACTCTTGGAGCTAGCAAAGGTCCATACGGAGAAGAACATCTCGGACATGTTGACTAAACCCGTGCCGAAAGACAAGCATGAGCATTGTAGGATGGGGCCGGAATGGAAGGAGCTAGCTATTTCTCCTAGTGCAAGGAAAGCCACACATGGGTCGGTAGGGGGATATTTGTTGGGGTTGGACCAACCCAACATGGGTCCCTCCTCATGTGTGGGTCACATGGGTAAGTAAGTAACTTGACTTACTTAACCCTACATGCAAGGGGTCAAGCTAGAGAAAAATGGGGAAAAAGAAGAGAAGGAAAGGGTGAAGCTTTGGTGGTCTTTCAATCCTCTTGCTCAAGAGAAGGTGACCTAGATCTAGCTTCCATTGGTGTTCCTTTGGTAACCTCTTCCCCATTCTCTTTAGTATTCCATTAAGTGTGATGATGCATTGTATGAAGTAAGAGTGTGTTACTCTTAATGATGTATGTGATCCTCTAGTGCATTAGAGAAGTTTGTAATCCCATTGTTATTGTTATAGTGGAACATTGTAAGACATTTTGTCCGGTGTTTTTTCCCTTTGCTTTGAGGGGTTTTCCACATTTTTGTATGTCATCCATGTGTTTGATGAATTGCCTCTATGAGTGGTGTAACTTGTTTTACGTGAACATTGTTTGCTCAAAGGAAGAAATTGAGATATACGGTGTCTCAACAAGAGCTCTCCCCTGATAAACTTCAATTCTCAAAGCATAACCAGCAGATGAGTTTTAACATCACCATTTTGATGATAGCTCCAGCTCAGGTACCAGGCAAGATATCTGAAGGAAAACTAGAGTGGCTATCAAAGAAGCAAGTTGTCCGCAGTCCCGTTGCGGTTATCTTTGGATGAAGTCCAGATGTAGTGCTTATTTATATATTTTGCTTATGCACATCTTCCGGATTCTACATTTCATGCGTCCATCCATTCATCCTTTAGTTCCTTTAATTTGGCATAGACCTAAAGACTTTCCAGCAGTCAGAAAGATCACCGACCACAAGGCGCAATTTAATCCCAGGACAATATACTATACGTATATAGAACCTGTGCACAAATGCCCCAAAGCTCGTTTGTGCATGAACTTAACATGCTGATTATTGCATAATTGGAAGGCATCACACCACTTCAAATCATAGCCTGGAAAGTATACATTGCTTCTTCAAAACAATTATTTTGATCATGATCTGCAATCATTGAATTCCATGATATTTGATCTCTCATACTCATGTTCTGGGTATGCTTCCCCGATGGCACCACATTTCTCATACATGTTAACCAATCCATTCCCAATGGCAACCCATGGATGGACTTCTCTCCGTCTTCTCCAAGCTTTCTCCGGTGTTGACAACTCAGCTCAGCTATAACAGACAGCAAGCCTCATCAGGAAAGCCATGTTGCGTATACCTGGCGATCAATAAGCAAGTTCATGAAACCGCATTCTTCTCATGAATTTTCTAACACCTTAAGTGGGCAATAGAAATGGTCCCAAGATCTACCAATCCACACCTTCTCCACTGTTTCACAATTCAATGCATGAATGGGAGATCGATTAATCAAGTAACAAGCGGTGCTCTTAGCCTCACCCCAATAACATTTTGGTAGCTTTACCAAAGACAACATACTTCTAATCTTCTCCGATATAGTACGATTCATCCTCTCCGCCACTCCATTATGTTGAGGAGTGTAAGGGACGGTCTTCTCATGTCTTATCCCATGCTTGCTACAATAATCCTTGAACTCCCAAGAGCAATACTCTCCACCATTGTCACTTCTAAGGCACTTGAGAAGCTTGCCGGTTTGCCTTTCAACCATAGCATGAAACCTTTTGAAGATCTCAAACACATCACTTTTATTCTTCATGCCATAAGCCCAAACCTTCTTAGAAGCATCATCAATGAAAGTGACGTAAGTACAAGGAGCCTCCAAGTGACTTCATCTCCATTGGCCCACAAACATCCGAATGAACTAGCTCAAGAATATTAGTTCTCCCCGGGTACTAGTGCTCCCAAATGAGACCCGATGTTGCTTGCCCATCAAACAATGATCACAAGGACTAAGTGATGAACCTTTGATCTTGAAGAGCAAATTCTTCTTCTTCAAGACTTCTAACCCCTTCTCACTCATGTGGCCAAGTCGCCGGTGCCATAAGTTGATAGTGCAATCTTCAAGAGTAGCATTCACTTCACCTTTAACAAGGTTAGCCTCCGTCTTGTAAAGAGTACAAGTCTTCATGCCTCTTGCCACAACAAGAGATCCCTTGGTAAGCTTCCACACACCTTGAGAAAAGTGTGATTCAAACCCTTTATCATCAAGCATACCGGTGGATATCAAATTCAACCTTAAATCCAGAATGTGTCTCACATCTTTGAGAACTAACTTGTGACCCACACTAGTCACGATGCACACATCTCCCTTGCCAACAATCTTGGATGTACCATTATTGCCCATCTTTACCACCCCAAGTCCTTTGACTCATATGTAATAAAGAAATCCCTACAAGGAGTTGCATGGAATGAAGCTCTGGAATCAATCACCTAAGTTGCATCACAAGTAAGCACTAAAGCAATCATTTTCATTGCCAAAAACAATCACCAAACCATCATCTTTGTCAACCACATTAGCATCTTGTGCTTCTTGGCCCCTTTGCTCTATGTTCTTTTGATTATTCTTGAACTTTCTATACTGCCTCTTCATGTGACCAACCTTGTTGCAATAGAAGCACTTCAAGCCATTCCTAGACTTGGATCTCCTTCCACTATCTTTAATTTTGTTGAAGCCTCTACTCTTTGACCTTCCTCGCTTCTCCTCGGAAACCAAAGCTTGGGATGATGTTGAGACATTTGGTGACGACTTTCTTCTAACTTCTTCATTGAACAAGCTACTTGTGACTTGGCTCATTGTCAACTTCCCATCCGGTAAAGAATTTCTAAGAGAGACAACAAGAATTTCCCAACTCTCCAGTAAAGAACTTAGCAACAATAAGGCTTGCAACTCATCATCCAAGACCATCTCCATTGATGCTAGTTGATTCACAATACTTTGCATTTCATTCAAATGCTCCCCAATTGTGCCACTCTCTCTATACTTCAAGTTCACAAGCTTCCTTATGAGAAATGCCTTGTTCCCCGCCGTCTTCCTCTCATACAAGTCATGTAGTTTCTTCCATAAGATCTCCGCACTAGTCTCATTAAACACATGATGAAATACTACATCATCAAGCCATTGTCGAATGCAAGCCACGGCTTTCCGGTTCTCTTTCTTCCAATCATCATCGGACATGTCTTCCGGCTTCTTTCCTTCAATTAGGTCATAAAGGTCCTTGGAGTATAAGAAATCTTCCATCTTTGCCTTCCATATTTGCCAATTGTTCCCATTCAAGCAAATCATCCTCCCATTGCTATTTTCCATCTTGCTTCACACAAAGGAGAAAACACCACCAACCTCGTCTTTGATACCACTTCTTGTTGAGACACCGTATATCTCAATTTCTTCCTTTGTGAAAACAATGTTCACATAAAACAAGTTACACCACTCATAGAGGCAATTCATCAAACACATGGATGACATACAAAAATGTGAAAAACCCCTCAAAGCAAAGGGAAAAACCACCGGACAAAATGTCCTACAATCTTCCATTATAACAATAACAATGGGATTACAAACTCCTCTAATGCACTAGAGGATCACATACATCATTGAGAGTAACACACTCTTAGTTCATACAATGTATCATCACACTTGATGGAATACTAAAGAGAATAGGGAAGAGGTTACCAAATGAACACCAATGGAAGCTAGATCTAAGTCACCTTCTCTTGAGCAAGAGGATTGAAAGACCACCAAAGCTTCACCCTTTCCTTCTCTTCCTTTTCCCCCTTTTTCTTTAGCTTGAGCCCTTGAACCAATTTATTCATCTTGTTTATATATGTAGGGTTAAGTAAGTCAAGTTACTTACTTACCCATGTGACCCACACATGAGGGACCCATGTTGGGTTGGTCCAACCCCAACAAGAGCGTGATGTTTGCTCCGACGGGATGCACAACCCTGGCATTGTACTTCGAGTTTGCATCGCCAACGTTTGTGACTGTCCTCTGGACAGTCTCATTGGGCGAGATGTTGCTCAAGGTCACCATGATGGACACGTAGTTCAGCTGTGATGCTTTTATTTTCGTCACTTTGGTACAATTAACATGCTGGCGGATGATGAGTTCTATGGTACTGGAACTGTACCCAAGGCCACACATATAGCCTTTGTAGTCACTGATGTTGCGATCGTAAACTAGACCGAGATCCATGGCTCCTGATGGATTCACTAGTCCGGCGCCTTTTGCAAAGATCTTTGGCGGAGTTTTCCATTCTTATTGTCGACCATCGCCGCTTGTCAGTCTGTGTCCATGTCTTTGGCCGCTGTTATTACTTATGATTGAATGGTACTGTGCACGACCATGTTGGATGTTTCTACATAATGATACTTGTTTGTAGATTGGGGTTTTGCGCGGCTTAGCCTACAATGCCAATTTTGGGGCACTTGTAGTATGTTGGGAGTAAATCCAATAGTATGGATGGGAAGATAGCGGAAAATAAGCTATGGCACGTTCATTTCATATAATTTGGTTACCGTTTGGTCCTCCCACTTAATGGTTGAAATTTTGAAAATCTGGACCGTTAAGTGGGAGGACGAAACGGGAACCAAATTGTATGAAAATGGATGTGCTAGCTTATTTTTCCATTATCTTCCCATCCATACGGTTGGATTTACTCCCAACATGCTACAAGTGCCCCAAAATTGTAAGTATGAAACTTTGTGCTTACAACCTATGATCCCCCGAATCCCTTGTTTGTTATGTATATTCTCTATATCTTATTCTGTTGTGATCATGGTAGACAAAATCCGCAGGAGAATTGGGACATGGAAGGGCCGACTACAATTATTTGCTGGCAGGATCATTCTCATCAATTCGATCATTCCTAACTATAAGTTCTGTCTGGTTATCCGCTTGTTGTATGTTGTGTTGTAACTTCTGTTGCAACTTGCGGTCTGCCTATATCTAGAGAAGTACCAGTTGCAACTTGCTCCGTGGGTATGTCTTATTAGTCTCGCCAAGGTTGTTGTGTGGTTAATTGTAACTCTATTTTTCCTCTTCAAAGAATCACACAAACTCTCATATACACACTCACACAATCAAGACAAAACATACAAGAAGAGATGAGACAAAGAAGTTTGGTAACCCAATTGACTAACCAAGCCTATATGCAGGGGCCAAGCCCGGAGAAGACAATCCACTAAAGATGTAGGGAAGACAGGAGTACAAGAGTCTCTCTCAGTTAATATCATAAGCACCCACTCCCTTGATTGACAATGACCACTATTACCCTTCTCCGGAGGGACTACTCTAGTCGGCTCATCTCCATCCTCTGAGTCCTGGTCTTATATAGACGCCTCCCTACCTTCACACGTGACGGCCTACTATCTTTAGGATTTCCCAAATCTTCGCGACTGCCAAATTGGACTCCTTCCATATTTGGCTGTTGCAACCTAGTTGTAACCATGACTACAACACGGCCCATCAATTTAACTCACAAGGCTATAACATCCATCGCTCTTCAACCTCGACACACCTCCAACCCTCCTGGTTGAGTTCCGAGTCTACTATGTCGCATCCACCTAATTCCGATCAACGCGACTAGCCGATCCACCTCTCCGTCACGTACTCAGCCCTTCATGGCCACACCTGACCATGGCGCGAACTCAACCTTCATCTTCAATCATGCAAGGTTGAGCTGTTGATTGGCTCCACCAATCATCTTCCAAACTTAGTTTGGCCTGTCTTGATCCACCATATTTGCTTACCAAATATGACCTTGATTTGGCTCAAATTCAACACCTTGAGAATCAATCTTCGGGGCCAAATCATCTCTCCATTCTTGCCTTCAATCGACTCTCATCATCATCTTCTTTCCCAATGTGGCTGCTTGCATGGGATCTCCAAATCAGCTCTCAATCATCATTTAGTCATGCATGCAATCATCTGCATAGTCAATCAATCAATGAAGGGATGATGTGTTCTTCCAAGAATGGAGTCTCCAAGCCATGTTGTGGTTAATTCACTTCTTGGGTTGCACCAGAAACTTGCTAGTTGATTCACTCCTCTTATGCTGATGGCTACACTCGGATTGAGTAAGGCTTGGACTTGTGTCAAATACTTGCCAATCCTAGTACGTTTACACTTGCACTAACACTAACTATTGGCTTGCAATATAGAAATTACCCGATTGGGTGGTCGAGCGGATGGATAGCCTTAGAAAAGACTTCCTTTGGCTGGCCGAGCCAAGAGGGAATGCTTATCGGTTGGTTAAGCTGGCGCGCCTATGCCGGCAAAGAACACGGGGATGGGTGATAACGAATCTTAGATACTTCAACATGGCCATGATCGGAAAATGGTGGTAGAGGCTCCTTAATGGATAAGCTAACATATGTAGGAGTATCATCTAGAACAAATATTTTTGGAACTCCTACCTCAACCCACACAAAAAGGTCTTAACTAGAGCATCTTACTTCTGGAACGGAGTGACGGATCAATAGAGATTGGTTGAAATGGGGTTGACGGTTAAAGTGGAAAATGGGACACATGGTGAATCTGTGGCAAGATAAGTTGATTCTTAGGTAGGCGCAAAGAGACACTGGAGGGGGAGCCACACCCAATGCTACCTATGCAATAAGCAAGACGAATCCGTGCAACATCTACTTACTACCTGCCCAATCATAAGACAAATTTGGCTACACTACTGCTTCCTATTCGACCCTGGATACGCTTCCACAATCGACAAGGGACTTATGGGGACACACTATCCTGGGGAAAAACCTTCACAAGGAGGAGCGCATGGGATGGAACCTCGCGGTCATGGCCATAACGTGGAGCACCTGGCTCGAAAGAAACCATTGTTGCTTCCAAAGCAAACAACAAGTTTGTTATGGTATTATTCTCGTGGTTGATTTTTTATTGTTAGCTTGGTTTGATGCAGCAAATGACTCTAAGAAACTAAAGTTGGCCTTGCAGATGGGAATCACTTTCGTCCGTAGATCCTGGCCTTAAAACATGGAGGACTTCCGCAAGCACATCAGAACAAGGACGACTTTTAAGATGAGTCAACGGGGTAATCCTCACAGGAGTAATCCACTAGGACTCCCGGGGCACCCCTCGGGGGAGGGGTCACATGGGACAATGATATACCAACCTTTGGATCTTATATCTTTGATTATTAATAAATGAATGTGATTTATCCACTTTAATAAAAACAAAATGTATATGTATGGATTGCTATTAAAGAAAAAAAAAAAAGAGAGGAAAGCATCAATTGAGGTTAGGAAAAAAATATTCAGTTTCTGCTTTTTTGAGATAGGTAAGGATTTTTCAAATTATATATTTTTTGAATAAGTGGATACACCACATAATTTATAGAATAAATGATATAATAATTCTTAATGTAGTCTCAATCAAAATATTTTTCAGATTAAATTTAATCAAAATATTATTCAATAAATATATTTCAATAAATATCTAACACCAGTTTCAATAAACTTGCAATCACATCTTAGATAATAAGATTCACTGTTACATGATTAAATCTCTCTTCTTCATACATTTATGATGCTTTGTTTTGGAGCAAGAGCCACCATCTTATCCTGTGAAGAATCTTAAAAAGTTTGAGGAAATTAGCAGCGGAGTTATTAATATTTTTAAGAGAGATTATTTATGCATATTGGATAAATCCTGCTAATTAGTATTTGTAAGGAAAATATGTTTAGAATTTGTAGATCACCGTATGGTATTCACATCAAATAATCAAGTGATACCACAACTAATGAACAAAACTTACAGAGAAAGCTTGCTAAAGCTGTAATATTAATAATGGAATTTAGGCCTTAAGTCTTTCGATAACTTACATCCTTTGACAGAGAAACAAAACTCATCAACGCTATCCTGTTGATCTTGCACCAAATAACTGAAGCTTGGTCTAATCTTTTTCATCAAGTTCTTCTATAGAATTTCCAAAGAAGATACAGTTCATTGCAGTGACAATTAAGGAGTCTAACAAAATGGTATATACCTCAGACATAAATCTTCCTAAAAGTTCGGCCTGCAAATTTAAATCCTGTAAATTGGTTTTTTTAAGTTTTCTGTTTCACTCAATTTCTCCTAAATTTTCTACCACTTACACATGTGGTAGATGTTAGGATAATTCATCTGCAAAGATCAAAATAACCAACACAAAGGCAAAAGCTCAAGGTCTCAAATTAACTAATCTAAAGGCAAAGGCTGAAGATTCAAAAGTGGCAAATGCAAAGGCAAAACCAAAGGATCCTGGAACCAAGTCCAAAAGAAGAAAACTTTATGCAAGCAAGCCATTCCTTGCGGCTCAAGTTTTCATAAAGCCTAGACCTGGAAGCCCCATGTTTGGTTGCGGGTTATCCCCAACGCAATTCCCCATAAAAAAAATTTTCCCACCAAAACCTTTAATTAAGATTTAAAAATATAACCCACCAATGCATAGAGAACACATCACTATCTTATCATTAATATCTTTGGTTTAAAAATTCCCTTCAAACAAATGCAAAATTTTTCAAAAACTTATTCTTATTCCTAAGTGAGATGACCCCCATTAATTTTATGCCACCGAATTTTTAGGCTTCACCAATGAGTGTCCCCAGTGCATCAGAACAAATGTGAATCATGGATTTGTTGCTAAGAAATAAAAAGATGATCAGATAAGATGGGTAGGCTTTGCTGACATTCCATTTGGTTTGGTCAAGGATGAGCTGAAACTCTCACGGGATCCACAAAGTTCTCATTCCTATGATGAAAAACTTTTGAGGATAAATCACTTCACATGAACCAAGTTCTTTCGCAATTTACTACTGATTATATCCAAGGCATCACATATTGTCCATCTCATTGATTTTAGTTTCAACAATTTCCACAAGCCGGAAAACAAATCGATGCCAAGAGGGGAAGATAAAAGAAGAACAAGAAAATAAATATGTACTATAATATGTAGCAATTTTAAGATGAAACTTATTTAGATTAGAACAAGAAACAAGTTACCTATATGATAGCTTCATCTTGCCCGACCTGCAATATCCATTGATCGGAGATGTATCTGTGATTACATTCATCAATCACACACCATTCCCTTGAATCAACCACTCCCATATTAAAAGCCCACCTTCATGAGCACAGTTTTAGTATTCTGATCACAAGCACCTTGCTTCCAAGCCCCCCTTCTGATTCTCACTGCAAATTACTTGAACATAACAATGTCCAACCAACCTTCTGCATCCTCAATCAAACACCGGCACAACATCAAGCTCCTCGATCAGGTCAGTAGAGCCGATGGAGGTCAAAGGGACCTAGTGATGGACACGATCTCGGGCTGGAGCATTGCTTACAAGAATTCGGGTGCAGAGTGGAGGAACAGAAGCCCTAGAAAATGAAAGAGGATTGGGATGAAGGCTTGGAAGACAAGGTTCTCGGCTTGTCCGTCGAGAGATACTATGAATGCTTGGAGGACAAGGCTCTCGGATTCAGTTTTTGAATTTTTTTTCCCACGGTATCTTTGAATTCTAAGCTTTAGTATTTGGGTCCCAATCACTATAATAATAAACATAACGGCACTGCTGTGCTGTAGTATAAACATCAATTCCCCAAAACCTATATATTATAATCCAAAAAATACTATCTCAGAACCTATACGGTCCCATACACTATAAATAGTGCACACAGTATACTAGAATTCACCGTATAGTGTGCTACCCCTTTTACTTTTAATTATGCATCACGACCTATAAAATGCATTCTATTCAATATGAATTAACTTATTAACATTTGGGTACCCAAACTAAAACATTTCACATAAAGATTCTCTATACTACCAAAAGGTTCATAGTTTAGCAAGATAACCTTGGGCCAGCTGTATCGAGGTAATTCTTCTTGAGCAAGTCACCTTTGGATCGAAGTTCACGCCTCAGAAATGAGGGGAGCAAGCTCGAGTTGAGTTTAGTCCTTGAGTACTGTATGCGCATAGTGAGGGATCATGGGCGATTGAATGAGTTTACTCCTCAAAGCCCATGACCACATCCCTGTAAGACCTGTATTGGGAATATTTATGGCCAATGTCAAAAAAAAAAAAAGATTCTCTATACTATACTATTCTCTCTTCTTAACTGGATGGCCAGATAGACGACATAAAATGCTAGCATCTAAATTTTGTTTTAATAATTACAAATTTAAGGAGGGTCATCTTTACAATAAGATAAACAATGAAATTAGAAACAAAGAGTTCAATTTGGATAAGAGCAGAAGTCAGGAATCCAGAAGAGTCCTACAAAAGATGAATTATTTTCGTTTATCAATGCATCGATCCAAAAAGTAGATGCATAGGAGAAAAAAGACTGGGAATCTACTTGGATGTGAAAGAGATGACATCATTGAAGAAAGTTTTGAATCGAGTGCCTGTTTGCAAGAAGAAAGAAGGGTAACCAGCTTCAGCTTGCTAGTGTGGCGGCTTGTTTTGCTGCGTCTCATACGGTCTCATCGATATATACTGAAAGCAACATCAATGTCAATATGACTTCAAGAGCACCAAAGCGCCATTGGTAAGGAGAATCTAGTTGTGAAGGCTAACAAGTTTGGAACCATTTGCTTTGATGTCTAAGTACAATATTGCATCCATAAATTAATTAACAACTCATCATCAATAATTAAGTGGTTTTTCCTTTATATGAAGTTGTATAATATATATTATTAGAAAAATAATATTATATTATATTATTTTTATTACAGGTGCTTAACATGGACGAAATCGGGGACTCATTGGTAGAAATTTGAGGGCAAAACGTTAAAAAAAAATTCATTCAACATAACAATTATTTCCGATATTAAATAGTATGACAATATAATTTTGATTAAAACAATCACAATTTCAATACACATCCCAAAAAATACATAAAACATTTATTTATGCACACTCAAACTAAAACTACCTTCTGGGCGGGTGCCGAACGTGTGATGCATTCCAATCAATACATGATGATTAGCAAAAATAACCATCTTGATAAGCTGTGGAGCTCTTCATTTCTAAATCACGGTCAATTAGATTGGTGTTAGTTTGATGCCTATTTGATACAGAATCTTGATCACAAAATTTACTCCACTAAAATGTGTGTATTTCTTTGTGATGCTAAACTATATTTAACTCAATTCATCAATTGTTAGAAAATTTTGTAAGTTTAAAGCAACAAATTGTTATAACTTTATAACTAATAAATTATAATCCAAATTGCTACAATGCAAAGTAGTGTCAAATCAATACACTAGAGTTTCAATTTTCAAACCAAAAAAAACTAGAACATGGAATAGTCAAGGGCTCACCAGTCACCAAAGCAGAGTTTAAGCCTTAAGGCTTATGGCCATGTGGCTGTGAAGGTAAGAAGCTTCTTTTGAGAAGTGAGAGCGATTATAACGGGTTTGCTTGTGCCACGGGAAAAGGGGTGAATTCTGAGATACCTTGGGTACTATTCCCCACATAGCATACTTATGTGTTCCAAGGCACATAATTTATATACACCTGCACACAATTGCTATAGTGGTGCACACACATTGCCAAGCAATGACCACGCCATTTGTGTGTGCCATTTTGCACACAATTTGTATAACCTTACACACAAAGGCAAGCAACGTAGCAAGGTATCTTAGAGCGCATAGAGAAATTTTTACATTGTACGCTTTTACATAAAGACCCTCTAAAATTTTAATTACAGTGAATTGATTTTTTTGCATTAATTTAAATACTAGATGTGTGATGAGTAGGATGACAAAACATTTATCAATTGGTTATCACTTATGTAACTCTATTAACCCATACATCTCTACATCTACCTCAAAACCAAATACCAACACAATTTCAATTTCCACTTCTCTCACTATTTAATTTTAAACCCTATCATCTTCTTCTCTATCGCAATGGTCCTATATCATGGAACGGAGATATCAAGTCCCAAGCGAACCCAGTGGGTGAATAGCATGCTTCTCTCGGTCTCAGACTCTCAGGTCCTTCTTTTGTGGGTTTAGAGGCTGCGGCTGAGGGCAGGAGGGAGGCTAGGGACAAAGGAAAGGGGGCTTCCCTCTCGAAGCTCCGGGGTATCACGGGGAATTGCCAGAGCTATGGGGGCCCTGCTAGTCCCCTTTGGTTCCGTCCTTAGTGATCAATCATCTATATTCACTATTGTTCAAAAACATTTGATCCAGAAAGGAATTTGTCAGCAAAATAAAATAACAATTTAATTTATTTCTACTTGTACTTAGCTTAATTAGCTGTAGAAATAAAAAACATATAATATATGACAATAAAAAGAGTTTCTTAAAAATAAATTACCTTACTTTTGGTTTCCTCCAATATCTTATATTTTTCCACCAAAATTTTAAACCTCCATATTTTTTGTGTGCACTCTATAATGCAAAACCAATAATTAAAATTATAAGTTTTCAAAAACATTATAAAGTAACATTTGATAAAAAAAATGTAAGAATGTTTTAAAATTTATGATAAATAAAACTATTGGGCTCTATAATAAGGACTTGGAGAAATTTTCTTCCTTTGAAGTCATGAAGAGAAGCAAGAAATGAATTGATGATACATTAAAAGTGTATGTTAGGTTCACAATATTTTGATGCGGTTTGGACAAGATAATTTTTGGGTTAAAAGTCATTTTTAAGTAAGTTGCGCACGTTTTATCATGAGGTGTTTGGACATCTTCTCATAAAGTAGAAGCATTAAAATGTTCAAATATATAAATTACAAAAAGTACATTTAACAGCTAAAAATAGGGAACAAATATGTGATATATTAGCAAAACAAAAAAAAAAAAAAACCATAGGTGACGATTGTTAAAAATAAAAGGTAATATGTCCCCACAGGAAACAAATAATCCAAATAGACATAACATGGTTTTGAATTAAAATATTCCATGTAAGATTACTCTTCTGACCTCAGGGGTCTAAGGTAATCTTCAACTTGTAGGTGACACATATCTTGGGGGCTCCCATAAATCCCTTGGTTCTGATATTGTCTGCATTCAAATAAGCAAATAGGCGATGGATATCTTATATGGTTTAGCCATATTGCATCATCTTCATACACACATTTGAATGGATTCACGCCAATATCACTTGGTTGTTGTTGGTAATTGCAAAATCTAATTTGCCCACTTTACTTGACATATCACGCATAATTTTTGTATCAATTGACATGGACCTTTTTTTTAATGTTTTCTGCCTATTAGTTGAAGACTAATTGTGAATTATCAGGAGGGGTAACTATTGGTGGTGTCTGAATAGGAAATGTGACAATTTCATCTGTGTTCAGGAAGTCAAAATCTTTGCCATTACCATCTATGTGCACATTCATATTATCTTGTTCATCACTTTGTGCATTTGGATCTTCTCCAAAATTATCAAATGTTTGCTTAGTAAAACAAACTGTTGCTTGATCATTTCCATAACAATATCTTGCTCATCACTTTGCGCATTTGGATCGTCTACAAGATTATCAAATGTTTGCTTAGTTAAACGACCAGTTGCTTGATCATTTCCACAAACAATATCTAATAAATCATAGTCCTCAATAGGAGTGTTGATCTAGGGTTCACATTCTAGATGTGTCTGCACAAAACACATACAAAAATTAGTTAAGCAAATGTGGGTAACATTAATGAATAAAAAATAACTACTTAAAAGTAATATAATACATATATAAGAAGAAAACAAATAATTTTCCATCTACTTCTTTGGAACGTAGATCTTGTATTCATCCTCTACCATGCATTATTATCTTCTTCATTGTATCATCCCATTTTGACTCCACTCAACTCCTTGAAGCATTTGATGATTGCCCACTATTAAAGGAAAGATTTGTTTCAGATCTCTTTTAGGATATTCTTTTTATTCTTTCTAATATTCTCCAATTCATTCCTAGAATATTTTTTATTCTCCTAGAAGTTAATTTCTAAGCATATGTACACTACAATCTAATTAGGTTTCCAAACATATGTACAATAAATAAAACTTCTACTAAAGCCCATAAATTATAACCCTTTTGTTATTGTTGTATATACAAAACAATATCTTCCTTTTCATGGTATCGGTCGAGTCAAGCAAATACCTCCTTCTTTCCTTTG